>BOPP01000190.1:342753-396716 GCA_017312745.1 Gryllus bimaculatus | reverse complement strand
GACCACGGCCCCGATCCCGATCCCGATCCCGATCCCGATCCCGATCCCGATCCCGATCCCGATCCCGATCCAGATTGAGATCCAGATCCCGGTCCCGGTCCCGATCCCGATCCCGATCCCGATCCCGATCCCGATCTCGATCTCGATCTCGATCCCGATCCCGATCCCGATCCCGATCCCGACCACGACCACGAATCCTACTCCGACATCAACACTCACCCCACAACAACCATCACAACGTCCTCCACAACCATCAACCCTCTTCCCCATCAACAATGCCCTGGCGCTGGCACGTCCACTTCCACCGCCACTGAACCTACTTCATCCGCTCCTCCTCCTCCCTCCTCGGCTGACAGAGTATAAACGGCTGCAGCGCAGATTCCTTGTCAGCTCGCCACTTGGGCGAACAATGGCTTTCGGGCGAGGCGCAGGGCGCACAATTTGCCACTCGGCTGAGGAGGCGAAGGAGATATATAAAGATAAAGAGAATGGAAACTTGGGACAACAACCGGCAAAATTGGAGAAGCGTTTCCAGCACGCCGGAGCTTATTTTTTCCAAACGAGGCCTACGCGCATTCTTGCGAATCTTCTCTCGTATCACGATTTTAATTAACTGTTGTCTCAGTTACGCAGCGATTAATTATTTAAGCAGACTACTCGCGAAATATATTGATTCGGAGTGGTTAGAAAATTCTGGATAACATGAGCAATTAAGAAAAGGATCACCGTAGTATTTTAAGCATTCCACATTTTAAGCATTAACAACTATTCACATTGCCTGTTAAATAGCTGCACTAAACTTAATTGATTTGTATTAAGATGAATTTTGAAAATAAAATTACAAATGAAATATTAACAAGAACATTTTTAATCACAAATGGCATTTTAAAATTTTTTTATTAGGGAAAATAATCAATAATTTACAAAATTTGGTTCAAAATACATGCGCAAGCTATTATCCATCTAAGGTCCACTTTAATTTTGGTCGCATAGCGCTCGCCACTTGTCGTGACGGCGTGCGGAGAGCCATTATTGGAGAAGCTATTCTGGTAATTTCTGTTTAATGTATCTATGTTTATTTGATCATAAGTAAAACGAATGATCCTCAGTATTTTATTGGTATTTTAGAAGTATTGAAATTATTTATTTAAAATTCACTCTTAAAGGCTAGGTCGGATGTGTGCGTTTTAATGAAACCTTTTTGTGGCTTGACATTGGCTTGAATTTATTATTCTACTTTTAAAACGGACAGGAAAACAATTTTAAAACGTCTTGGAGATTATCTCGACGAGATAAGTTTTCATGAGAAGTTTAAAGGGCAGTGTTGTCTGATGTGTACGTAAACGGCAGTGTTGTCTGCAAAGAAGGTAATTTCTAAATTGATATATTCGTTACAGGTATCCCTTAGTTTCATAACATGTATAATATGAGAAAAAGGAGTGCCTTGAGGTAGGTACTATTTTTGGAACATTCATTTCTAACTTGCTGTGTTGCTTAATTATATGCCTAGAGAGTTATAAAGCATCAATCGTAAGTATTATATCAATAGTCGTCTTATCAATAGTATGCTTTAATAGAATTGGTTTTAAATAATTGTCGCGTGTTATTTTTTGACTGTTTAATCTATTATCTGACTGTTTAATCTATTTTCTGGAATTAATTTGTTTTGTTTATTTACGTGGTTTTCTGTTGTCAATTGTTACTAAAATTGAGCCGACGTGTTTTTATAAAAATGTATGAAATAGCTTGCTATGTTACATGCAATATTGTCATTTTTCCTGGTTGTGTTTATATGTAACATTTCCACGAACTCAGTGGGAAAAGAGAGCATTATAATTTATAATTATATTTCTGTGCAGCCACCATGAATAATACAATCAGGAAATTGATCAATAATTAAATTACTAATAAACCATGAATTATAAACTAACTCATTAATGAATGTCAAACATCATTTCATAATGAAAAGGGCCAATTACTGATCGCATCAATTTATGATTTTTTACCCTACTTGTAGCTTGTATAAATTCAAGATATAGGGCAGATTACATTTTTTTTACTTTCAGGATTCAATATAGCTAAAATATTTTCGAAACTGCACCGTCATAAAACTACAAATTCCAAAGGTAATTAATTCATCAGACGTAACCTAATGAAAAGATATAATTATTGTGTGTATTACGTCAATTTATCTTCAGTATACATCTAGCTTTCCCACTCCTGAAATATAGGTTAAAATGTTAATGGAAATAATAAAAGTAATGTAATTTATTTTCTAACCCTTCCCAAACCATATCCAACATTTAAGTTTTACGGCCACATTAACTACTTCTGTCTTGTAACAAGATCAACTTTGTGAAAAGAAATTTCATTGTGCCACCATTACCAAGAAGACTCACCAGTGGCACCTATGTTGACGATACTTTTCTAATGATTGATTATTTAATTTTTCAGTTACTCAAACGTGACTATCATTCCCGTAAGTTTTGTGCATGTTCCATCCCATAACATTACTTATCAGAAACCTTCGGGCAGACCGATGCAAACTAGAGATTGTAATCGTCCAGAAATGTGTAGTGCCTGTGTTAGTGATCTGTTTCATTTGTGTCTTGTATGCTATCTTTCGTGAAGTGTGAAGATAATTTTGTGTGCGAGTGTGTCTGACAAGCAGGTAAAAACTCTGTTTTTGAAACGGCATTCAGAGCAGACATCTTCCTTTCCCGCAGCATCAGCCTTTTGCACAGAATCCTCGCGCGCAATCTACGAGCCGAGCCAACCTCTGGAGCCATGCTTGCTGGGGTATGGACCACTTTAGTTTTCAATGCGGCTGTTCCTACTTAATTGCCTGCAGGGCTGAGTAAAAATGACTATCGCTCCTTGCTGGCTCTTTGACCACCTTATCTGTTGATTTGCGACTTCTATTCATTGTCGTCGAGACTAGACGAGCAGCGAAGTTGGGAAATTCAAATAACACTCAGCACACTTTCTTGCGTGCTATTATAACAGACGCTCGTGACCTATAGAGTTGGTTGAACAGCCTAGCCTAGTAATTGGAGTTGCGCCCATTTGGGGTGTAGAGAGTAGCTGACCACTTTACTTGGCCGGTAAAAGCCTTCGTAAAGTAATATTAATCAAAGGAAATCTGTAGTCTTTTAAAAATAATGAATATTACATTAATGAATAATACATATAACACAGTAGCTGCCTCAATCACGCGGTTAGTTTGGATCCGGAAGTACTTAATCCAAGGTTCCAAAGCCACTACAATGAAAACTGAAAAGAAGAAAATTGTTCTTTATGATAGTAACGTATGTGGAGTTTGTTCAATAGATGGCACATATTAGGAAAGCGACATAATACTGTATATGTTTTGTATGATAGCCATCCTGTAAGTTGAATTCAAACATGTACGTTTTATACATTTAACGATTGCATGTGTTACTGAAAAGTGAACAAGTTTTATTATATATTGATATAAATATTTTCAACATATCTCATATTTGCCTCATCATTACCTCTTTTGTTGCAGGTAAGTGTGGCGAAATGCAGGTCCAGTTCGTAAGTACATAGAAATCTCAACTGCCTTCGTCCCCACTCACAAGGGTCATTGTGAATGGTGTACTCTTTGAAGTGCGTCTTGTTATGTGAAGGTTGAAAAAGGCAACTAGATTCGAGAGGAAAACGTCCTAAGATATAAATAGGTTCTTATTCTTTACTGTGCCCCATGTTGCCCCATGTGAAGCATTGACTTACTACCGTGGTACCATTGTAACGACCATGCCAATCAGGACTCTGTAATACTTTTAGAGCGTAGTTTGTACTTTACCAAGTTTGTCCAAGCTTGAAACTAGACTCTCATCTTCGGCCTCCACCATCAAAGTAAAACAATCTTGAGTATGCAAAATATACTTAAGGCATTTTATTCCCAAAATCTTCATTGTTGAACACTTTGTTTCAAAAAAATGAAACACCCAAAAAATAATATATTTTTTTGGATATTTATGCTTTCCTTTGGTAATCAAACGTAACAAATTCATTATACTTCAATTAATTTTCGTCTTGAAAATCTTGAAGAAACATTAAATTGGTCATTTCACAGAAACAACCTTTGCACAAAATTAAATATTTTCGTCGTTGTCACTTTCTGTCACCGATCATGTGGCGTTGGGAGTGGATTCGTGAACGGCAGAAGGTAGCAGGATAAAAAGCAAAAAATACTTAGATGACGAAATACATAGAAATCTAAGAAATGTTTACATAAAATTCATTTTTTATAGTAATCTTAAGGCTCAATCATATTATTTTGCCGATGGTTTTAGCGTGATTGACAACAGCTTTCCATTCTTTTCTGTGGTTCTCTTTACCTATCCAGTTTTCTTTTATCTTAACTGTCTTAAGACCATCGACTATATTGGTCTTCCATCTAGTACATGACCTCTCATTTGCCTCGGCTTCTGTAAGGTTCCATCTAATACCAATCTATCATCTCTCATTCTATAGACATGAGCTTACCTGAGAGCTCCAAAATGGTTAAAAGTATTTTTGTATTTATTTAAATCGTACAACTCTACATTATATTTTATTCTTCAAATTCTATTTGGTAGTTACACAGAACCACATTATTGTCGAATTTTTTCTTCAAAAACATTATTTTTTAATACAAGTCTAACAATAAACACCCAAGCTGGAATTCGCAATGTACTCGTGCTTCGCGGCCAAGCTCGAGAAGTGCAGCTGTCCACAGCATGCGACGAAAGCCAAGCAAAAACGCCCGCTCTTGGGGTGCATCGCCGGCTGCCGCACTGACGTGGGCCGACCCGCTGTCGCAGGTTGACTCTCGGCGCCGCCGCCTCCAGATTCCTCCTCCGCGGACGAGATGCTCGCACTCGAGTGCTCGTGCGGCAGGCGGCCGCCGCCGCTCGCTGCGGGGCGCTGACTCCCCGCTTCTGAAGCAGACCGCCACGTGTTACTGACCTCGCGCTATTCCAGGGCTTGGGTGCTCTTACTCGTAAACCAGCTCCCTTATTGTTTTAACTATTAGGAAAATGTAAAAACAAAAGTCTTCTATTATATTAATTTTACGAGATTAAACAAAATGATGTCATATACACTACCTATGTGGTGATTTGTCATAAATGACTATGTACATTATTCGGGTGAATAGAAGTTCCCGTCTTCAGTTTGTAGTTTTAATTCCTTAATTTGCAACAAAAAATAATCAGTGCCTTAACCTCTGTTTGTACTGTCATCTAAACATATAGCAAATTCTTATTTTCATAAGTGATTAACGTTGAAAGTGAGTGATATGTGAGATTATCAGTGAATTGATGTAAGTTAGACGAATTCTAAATATTTTTGTATATCAATCAGAGTTAGGATGAATCATAATTTTTTTCGAAACCACATTGACATGTTACAATTCGAATAAAATGCTAAATCGTTCTTCATATCTTGTTCAATTTTCATATCCTGGATTGGAAAGGGAAAATAAGACTAGTGATTCTACAATAGTACATGTACATTCTCACATTTTATCTCACTTCTACAATTTTCTGAAATTCAGAACGTTCAATAAAAATTAAATCTGTTGTATTTTAAGCGTCCTTCACTCTATCTGAAGAAATGAAAAAGATCGTTTGAGTACGTTTTGAGATTTTTAGAAATTACTATAATAGCAAAGAGAAATTGCAAAAAAATTATTTTTCTCAGAAAAAAATTATCTGTTCAAATCTAAAGATGTGATTTTTAGAACAGATTTTCTTTGAGTAAAATCTCTATTATCATTATTCTACTTCCGAAATACTCTTTTTCTTTAAATAGAAAGGGTTTGCAAACAAAAATGTGACTATTGCCCACTTTTTCACCTGAATATTAAATATTTAGATTATTATGTACAAAGCTATTAAAATAATTTCATTCCAAACTTTTAGTATTTGTGAAATATTGTATCTAAAAACACTCATACCGGTTTTTTAACCATGTTTTTTTGCTTTATTCAAAAAACGAAAATAAATCAATTTCTAAATCTTGGTCTTCTTTTGCATTAAAAATAAAAATAGTTAATTGGAGAAATTACTATTTTTTTCTTAGAATATTCTACTCTACACGTTATGTCATACACCTTTGTAAGACTACCTAAAACTGTCAATTCAAAAACTTTTTCCATAAAAAAGGAAATCTTAAAAAGAACTTTGTCATCATGCCTTTCCATATATTTGAAGGTAACATCTGCGTCCTCCGCTCGTCTATGGAATATGGTTGGGTTACAAAATCCAAAGACGACCTACTTTTTTAACGTGCTGCATCGGAAAGCAACCTCGGAGCAGATGCAGAGGAACGACTTGCAGCATCTGACTCATTTGCACTTAGTTCGTGAAATATACAGAGGCAACGACATGCCGACTTGCCGTTCGCAAAATGAAGAAATATATTTTCAGGAGCGGCGCGTCATATTTTCCCTCGGCTCTAAATTGTAGCCTCAATTTGATGGAGGAGGTGAATAAAACTAAGTCAATAAGAATATTTTGAAAATAAATAACTTTTTCAATATTTGTATTATATTATTATCATCATCGTTTCGTTTCGTTTCATTTATCTCATTTCGTTTCGTTTATCTCATTGAATGTTCGGTGATTACACGTACTTCTAAGCTGCTAAAATGTACAGAGGACTAACAGCCGATGCTGGCTCTTCAGTACTCCATGTTTTGTAGCTGATGTATGTGTGTTCTCGCGGAAGGCCTTGTGAGTCTGCTGACCACTGATCGAGGAGCCCGCAAGTGTGTCAGTGTCTAGTGTAAAGGGTAATACTATGTGTTTCCATGAGCGGCATTGTGGAGACCTGGCGCAACGCATCATGGAATGCCGATTTCGACTATCCGCTGCGAGTGACCAGTATGTCTCGATGGGAATATCTATGTTTCTGAAATGAAAATTTTTGTTTAAAAATATTTTTTCAAACCAATTTTTGAGTGATTATTGATCTCAGACAATCGAAATCTCGGAAGAGCTCATGAAACAAAATGTGCTTAAAATTGACCTAAGAGCTTATTTTCAAACTTTCGTTGTTTACTTCTGTGATACACTATGTATACATATAATTATTACGCAAGTGCGTGATTCAAATGTTTCAAAACGACTCCAAAATTTTACATTAATGGACATTTGCACAATTTACATAATTTAAAATACTTATAGTTAAAAATGTTTGGTGAGCGGAAACTGCTGCCCTTTCCCCACCTCTCTCCTAACATGTGTCTGAATATTGTTGAACTCTGAATTTGATAATCGAATTACGTCTTCCATTGAAAGTGATTCGTGGCAAAACCCCTCGCCTAATGAATTAATGCAACAGTGGCAGCAGGGAAACCCCAATGCGCAGAAGTCATATTTTGCAAACATCGCGTTAAATCTCACGGGCTGAATCAATTTTGGATGTGTTCTTGTTATCGCATCGCGGAACACGCATTCGATGTGATTCAACGCGAGTCGTCAATGCATGTTCTCTGCACACAAAACAAGCATTTTCTCGGGCATTAGGGAATAACGATGAAATTTGTACTGCTAATCGAGAAATTTGTTCACCGAAGTGAAAGCGCTTTAAAAAGTTGTTCACGTTGTTTTTCTCGAGAAGTGAAATAACAAAGAATATGTACCATATACCCTTAAATTTGGATACTACAATAGTTACCAAATAAATTAATTGAATAATATACTCCAAAATATCATTTTGAAACATTTAGTATGTGTAAAATATTATTGGAAAGTTAATTCTCAGTTTTTGAAGTTCATGTAAATTTAAATAAGTCAATATGTAATTTCTAAAATGCATACTTTTTTGGATTGTTTTGAACAGCATCACTTCTGGAGTAGATATGAAAGAAGCTAAAGTTTATTAGTATTTGTTCTGCTAAAGACCTATCAATTATTTCAATGTAAGCATTAAGATTGAAATCAATTATATTTATTACTACGCCATGTTAAAAATTTAAAGTTTACTTTACTATGCTAAAAACATAACAAATATATAATTTAAAATTGTAAAAACGTTTCTTGAATATGTTACTTTACTCCAAAATTTCCATTAATTCCGATACAAGAAAGAAGTTTAAGAAAATTGTCTTGAACAGATAACAAGTACAATGATGTGAAGATCATTTGTAATGAACCGTAATATTTATGTGTTAGTTGACCCATTTAATCGTGATAGTCGAGAATGCACATTTCGGGTGCGAACTTTGATGCTTAGCACAACCATTATTGCAATTTCTCCGTGACTCGATATGAATTTCCAGCATTAGCACATACTTATTGTGAGATACATATTATACTTATCAATTACTGCCGGTTCATATACAGTAATAAAACCTCAATAGACCCCTACATCATCATTAGCTCCCTTCGAACTTTCATCAACGAAAATCATTCCTACCCAGCATTCCTTTTTCAGTGCTGGACGTTTGAGACATCACTTAAAACCGTTTTCTTGCTCTTGCGATCTATAATAAAGAACATTCCAAGACCGTTTACTCGCGCATTGCCTAAGAAGAGATAGAAATCTTAAGCGAATCACGTATGCTATAGGCCGCTTCTGCGGAACACAAATCCAGGATAAGTTACGCCTCCCCAGCAAGGAGGGGTGGAGGGTGTAATTACGGATTAAAGGCGCGCGGGCGACGCCAGCGCCAAAGTTCCCCGCAAGAGGGTGCGCGTGGCGGCATCGAAGAAGTTTCCGAAATTAAATCCTGATAAATACCTAGAGGGCGCTCGCGAGCGCTCGGCTAACGAAGTAAAGCAAAACAATATAAGTTTTTTGCGCAATAAAACGTCGCCGCCGGACAGAGACGGAGGGGCCGTCGCGGCCAGCTGCGCATCTGCCCCGCCCACCTCGCCCCTTCCCCGCCCTCGCGCCCGCACCGCAGCTTCCTTGCTTCGCCTCGGCGCCTGCTCGCCCAGAGGCCTTCCCGCTTCCAGCTCTCTGCGCCTCTTGGCCCGTCCCGCTTACTCTCCCCCGTACTCTCCCCTGCTTCGCCCTCCCCCTCCTCTTGCATTATCACCCCTTCCCCTTCCACCTCTAACCGCCTCGACCCTTCCCCTTCCTGTCCCTGCACGGGCGCCGTGCCGAGTGCTGCCCTCCCACGCAGCCCCTTGCTTAGGTTGCTCGCCTTGCCGCGGCGCCTCCTCACCCAGGAGCCTTCCCGCTTCCAGCTCTCTCGCCCCAGCTCCGCCTCCGCCCCGCCTCGTCCTTCCCCAGCCCTCTTTCAACACGCCTCGCCTCGAACATTTCTTCTCCCTGCTTTTTCACCTCCTCTTCGTTCTCGCCCTTCCCTTCTATTTTTCTCCTCCCTCCTTTCCTACTTCCTCCCATTCCATTTCATAAGTCCCCTCCGTATCCCTTCTATGATCCCTTTATTCCACTTCTCTCTCCCTCTTCTCACTGCTTCGGCCTTTCCTCGTGCCTTGTCTCTCCCCACCACACAGCCTCCTCGCTTCGTCCCTTCACCCTGCACTGGCACTCAGGAGCCTTCCCGCTACCAGCTCTCTCCTCCCAGCCCCATCTCCTCTTAGCTTGCTTCTCCTTGTCATTATCATGACTTACCTGGCTTCTCCTCCGGCGTTCATACCCCCTCCTCCCTCACTTTGCCTGTTTTCTACCCATCTCCTCCTCGCTCGCTACAATTCTTATCCATTTGGCTCCTCCTTCCTTCCGTACGCTCATTCTTTCCTTATGTTCTACAATTCTCCTCCCTAGCCTTTCCGTACTCCATTTATTCCCCACTCTTTCCCTTCTCTTGCGTGTCCACTTTCCTTCTCCCACTCATTTCCTTCCTCTTTCCGCCCCTTCATCACGTTTCCTTTCATCCTTAATTTCTCTTCTCCGTCCTGCTCTCCCGCTTTTCCTTTCAGCATCTTTTCCTTTCCCACTTCCATTTTCCTTCTGCTTTCTCTTCCCTTCACCTCCTCCGCTGTGCAAAGGCGCTCGCTCAGCCCCTTGGCTGACTCGCTGCCCGCGCCGGCCGCCCCCGTCCAGGACCTCTCGCCCTCGCCCTCGCCCTCGCCCTCGCCCTCGCCCTCGCCCGCCCCGTCTCCCCCCTCGCTTTACCCCGGCCCTTCTGTGGCGCGCGACGCGCCAGCTCGGTCGAACGGCGCCCGATGTCCCTTTTTTGTGGGAGTGGCGCGGTAACGATTCCCTTGTTCTTAATACCATTTTCAGCTTTCATATTCTTTTCATCTGGATTTTTGTCGAGCCAGCTGGAGAGTACAGTGCGCGCAGATGCAGTTTATAGGTTTGTGTATCACAGCAAAAATGTTGACCAAGATACGTAAGTTGATACGAAATGCAAGCAAGTTGCGTATCGTATTAAAAACAAAAGCATACAAGCCGCTCCGGATGGCCGAGATCGCTAAGGCAAACGGAAAGGAATTTTAGCGAGTGAGGAGGAGGAGAAAGAGGAACGGTAGCGATCTCGGACCGAAGGTTCACGGGTTCGAGTCCCCCCTCAAGCATGGTTGTATTATGTCCGTCCTTTCACACCCCTATCACCATCATATCGTGTCATACTCATAGTTACCATACCGTTACACGTAATAGTGTTCGCTAAAGACCTAGTAGTTGATGCGACCTTAAATAACAACAAAAAAAATCATACATGTCCATAAGTCTACACACGGAAGGATCCCAACTATCCACCGAATATTGATGCACTCGTAAAATGTGGCGACGCCGACGCTACAAATTGTTTTAAAAAAAAGTTTCATGTGATGAAAATGTATTTCATACTTCATTTCTTTCAGGCCCAACTTTTTTCAATATGTTATTGCAATATCTGGCATTCATCTTACTAATGAATCGTACTAGCTGATAATGTTATACTCACGTTAAAAAGTTCTCAACGCCCAGTGACCTTGTATCTAACCTCCATATGGGGCATGGACTGGTCTTTTTTCATTTTCTAAGTATTATCGCCGTAACAAATACTTGCAGCTTTTAATGCTATTAGTTAAATTTGAGTGGAGCTACGTTTTTACGCTTTTTTACAAATATGTACAAAAATGCACATAGCACAAACGCTGAATGCAAAAATGCAGGTCGTTTCCAATTAGTTCCAAATATTCTGTCGCAGCATCTTTTACAACTACATTCGATTCTTCCCCGGACTTCCATATGTTTGTCAATTAATTTTTGACGAGATTAAAAGTTCACAAACATAGTCTAATTTGTGTTCACTTCTACTTTTGCAATTTCTCTCTTGTTTTGTATGCGAATTTAGAGTAGCATGCGAATTTAACACCAAAATGCGAATGGTTTGTATATTTATGTGAATAATGTGTTAGTTAAGCTTAAAAAGAATACGTTATGGGTCACATATATTTGAAAATTTACATTAAAATGTAAAAATACATTTGAAGCATTTTGTAAACTTATCACAATTATAATTAGGTTAATTAAACTCGACGTATAATATACGTCGTAGTTAAATTAACCTAATCGTAATTAAATTCGACGTAATTAAATGTATTCTGTAATAAAACTTGTTAATTTTGATTCTTTTAATTCAAAGATTCATACATTCCTGAAATATTATTTAAAGATAGTTGACACCGGTGTAATTGTAAAGAGTAGTGTTATGTAGTGTTACGTAAAGATAGTTGCCCAGTGTAAAAGGAATGTTATCATTTAATGGCATTCTCAGCCGTGCGGTCACTTTGGCGAATCGCGAACATCGAGCGTTTAAGTAAAGTCTTCGCGGCGAATGAACGCGGCGGTCGCTCCAGGCCCGAACCGGCGCAGAGGGCGGAGAGAGGGCGGAGGATCAGTGTGTGTGTGTCTGGATGGTGAAGGTAGATGAAGGGTCGCAATATGGAAGGGGGTGCGAGTGGAGGCTACGGGTATGGACAGCCAATATGCAGACGCACGTGCACGTGGAAGTAAACAGTCCCTCTTCACATATATCCGTGCGCTCTTACCCGGATGTGGCAAGGGAAAGGTATTCGTATTTTACTGATACTTTATTGCTTGTTATTGCCTCTGATACGAAATTCGATATATACTGCATAACTTACCTGGATTGAAAGTATCGTTGTTAAGAAGGAAATATCATACTAACATTTTAATAATGTTACAAGTTCTCTTGAATAATGTTACATGAAGAATATGAATAGAAAAAAAACGAGTCAAGTTAACATATAGTTAATGTGTTAGTAAGAAAATCTGATCAATAAAATTAAGGAAAAAATAAAATAATGAATGTACCACGCGCGTTAACCAATTTTCATGAACCCGGGTGAATAAAATGCCCTTGCACGTTTTGCCGTCACTCGCTCACACTTAGAACCGTTATAACGATCTTGGTGCATAAATAACTATTATTTACTGTGAAGTTTGTACGTTTGCTACCGCCTCCTTTACACTTCAACTGATATGTCACAACAAATTATTTGTTTTTATCGTAAAAGGTCGATTGTTTTTTACATTGTTTAAAAGGCAATATTTTGTGATTTTATATATATCCTCTTATAGTGAATCTACACACTGTTATAACTTGATCTAAGGACTTTTTACTGTAGTCCAAGGCAAAATGTTATTAACGTTAGTTTGAAGAAATCATTTAAGTACAAAAATAATATAAATACAGCAAGAAGGAAAGAGCAGAACTATATTGAAGAAATCAGAGAGAAAAGTACAGAAAAACAAATGTGAGCACTCAAATTCTAAAGTTACGAAGGCTTATCTATCGACTGGGAGAGAAAATGTAGCGTGCAGCTAAATATAAATAAACTTGTTTTGAAACGAATTTTGGGTTTTGCAAGCTAATGTTTTATTTTTACCGCAGGCATACAATTAAAACGTGAGTAATTGTAACGGATCACCTACGCACTCCTTCTCAAGAAACTCTTCAAAGGAATGGGATGCAAATTCTTAGTACCTTTAACATTACACTGTTTTCACGTGGCCGAATGCCAGTGTATGGCGAGGTGAAGATGGGCTGCAAAGTGATGAGACGCTGTGAAGGTGATCGTTGGGCGGGGCAGAGCGGGACGGAAGCGGCACAGGGAGCAGAGAAGCGAAGGTCAGAGCGGGCGCAGGTAGAGTGGGACGGAGGAGCAGCGTGGGACGGAGGAGTGGAATGGAATAGCTGAGGAAAGGGGCTGCTGGATCAGAGCAGAGGAGCAAGGAGGAGAAGCTAGGCAAAGAAAAAGGGCGAAGGAGCGAGGGGGAGGAGCGTGGTGGACGAGCACAGCGGGGCGGGACAGAGCGGTGGAGCACAGCAGGGCGAGGCGGGGGGCGCGGGGCGGAGCGGGGCGGAGCGGGGCGGAGCGGGGCGGAGCGGAATGACCGCTTCTGCCGTTGCGCAGTGAGAGCCAAGGGTCGAAGGGAGCTGCCCGGTGA
Organism: Gryllus bimaculatus; assembly: GCA_017312745.1. NCBI lineage: Eukaryota > Metazoa > Arthropoda > Insecta > Orthoptera > Gryllidae > Gryllus > Gryllus bimaculatus. The sequence goes on along the minus strand of BOPP01000190.1, from coordinate 383,327 downwards.
CCTTTGTCGCGCCCGCCGCCCCGTGACCCAGCCGTTAATACACTCGCTCTGTGTGGACCCGCGGCGTATGTCCTGCCTTTGAGGCTGTACATATATGGCTACGCACCGCTGGGAGCAGCTTGCTCTAAGGCTAGGGACGTCTCATTTAAAACTCTGACGCTGTCTCGTTAGCATTTTCTTCTCAACGGACTTACTCAAACAGAGAGATGAAACATCATATGAATGTTCGTAGCGTCGTAGTGCCCCGCATACAGTTTGTGCCAAGTAGGTTGTTGTCAATCTAAATTTTCTGACTATCAGTATACCATGTGTCAAGAAAGCGCTGTTTCCCTGTATTTACATTTTTGCATATCATTTTCAAAATAGTTCAAGTAAGGAAGCCATCAAATACACAAAATAAATAAGAGCGATAAAATGTATTACCTCAGTCGTGTAGTTGCGAACCATAATGCAAATAATTTTTATTACTCTTCATTTGGCATAGTATGAATTAATTCTTTGCATAAATATGGCATTATTTATTTTATACCATTAACAATAAACCATAGTAATATTCAAAATAAATATATAATGTTTCCCAAGAGTATCCTCTTTTGAAACAATATTGAATATGGATATAATTTTTACAATACTTCCGGAAAATATTGGATACATCTCCTTAGTTGCTAAGACGTAATAAGTACTTGAGAACATACTAAAAAGTAGAACATTTCCTTTACAACGCCTCTGGAGTGACTCACAACGACATTCCCTAGCATCTGCGCTACGAAGTCTTGCTCCCATGTGCCTTATCTTTCCTTCTTTACGTCCATGTTTTCGCGTTAATAATCAGTAAAACACGCTGTAACGCTTATCCAGTGGCATCCATGAGCCTCGACGAATCTCGCCCAATCTCGCCCAACGTCGAGTGCCTCTTGAGGGCTGTTTGCGCCGGATAGACCGAGAGAGAGAGAGAGAGAGAGAGAGCAAAAAAAGTACGAATGACCACGATATACCCACCGCGGCACCAGAACGAGAGTACCCGTATTTGGGACGACAGCCGGCATCATTTGGAACACGAATAAGTTGTTGTTGTGGTTAGCCAACGCCCACCCTTGGCATGTCAGCCATTTGGTGACGCGCCGACCAGTATAGACGCGCAGACTTTCACCTCAGCTTGTAGCGATCCGCACGCCCACATGATCAGGCGCATAGGTGGCGAATCACTGTTGCTCATTTGGCGTTAGGGGGGGGGCTCTAGGGGACACGTGTGGTAGACCACGGACGCGAGCAACTTTGTCCCCGCTGTGAATTATTAATTTATTATTATTATTATTATTATTATTATTATTATTATTATTATTATTATTATTATTATTATTATTATTGAATTAGGAGGTGATAGGATATTGGTGAAAGGTGGAACACGAATAAGTGAGCATGTCATGTAGGTGACATCTTTTGACAACCTACTTCGTTGAATGAGTTAAAAAACTGTACGTTGATTGTACGTCAATCATTATAATGCCGGTTTAAAATCGTTTAATTCTGAGAAAAAGCACGCAAGTCGAATGGGCACCATGTCGATGTGACGTCATTAATAATGCTCTAAAGTGGCAAAACGTCTCTATTTTGAAGCGATATTATATTTCGTACATCAATGTTCTCTATGTGTGTGTGTGTGTGTGTGTGTGTGTGTGTGTGTGTGTGTTTGTGTGTATGTGAATGATAGGCTATCATATTCATTGTAATACGAATGAAATACGAGTTGTTAACGAATGTAAACTTACAATTTCAACGACTCCATTTCCAACATAACAAATATTTAGATTTTTCACCATAATGTGTATAACTTAGGTTACAATGTCGCAGCTCGTTTTTATGAAGAGTATGCTAAATATGTCAAGAAAAAAGATATATTTTTAAGAAGATAACAGATCATCAATACTGGTATATTTCATGATTATGGGGCTGAAACATTTAGACTGCTGCTCAGCATTATATGTTATAGGCTAAAGATAAACGTGAAGAAAGGACAGAAAAAACATGTCAGTGAGTAAACTGCGGTCCGTTTTACGGACTCAAGATCCAACTTCCATCTGACAATGATAGAAAAATGGAAAAAAATGGCCAGTCAAATCAGCATTTGACTATAAATACTCGTTTAGAGATGCCTTTAGAGATAATTTAGATTCTGATGATGGAGATGATAGGTATCTGATAATAGATCTGGAGGCCAAGAAAGCTAGGTACGGTCCTACTCGCCACACGTCTCCCTTACCTTAAGGAGTGTACAACAAATAAAAACAGGGCCAAAGCCTGGTGACTATACTAGCTGGCAAAAGTCCGATTAATTCAGCCCTGAAATGACAAATACACACAAATGTCATTTACAGTCGCGTACCGATCGGGGGAGAGGTGGTCAATGACGGAGACCAGCGTAGCTGTTTTCCATCTTCGTTCATGTAATTGCTTTGTTTAGTTATGGAGTACTTGTTCATGGAAAATTCGACAATCTCATACAGCCAGACCTTGTTATCTGGTATCTGTCTATACAGGTAGACTAGTTATGTAATCGGAGCACCAAAGTGAATATTAAACACCTTCCACAAAAACATATCGCCATCTGTCTCTGTGCGGAAACAACTGCAAGAGCAAAAAATGTTGAAAACAACCTTTCTCTACCTCCAATAACTGACAATATTTTCTCTCTAAGATGCGGAAAATAATTGTTATATATGTCAAATTACACGTAGCACTAGTTTTTAATGGTAAAAAAGATTCATTCCAATATATTTCCATTTATTCTGCGGTTTGCCATTGATACACTCGCCTCCTTGGTGTTCTCTATGTGCCAGAATGATATCGGTATGTGACTGTCAAAGCAGAGGCTCTGAACTTATCACCTGCACTTCCACGTCGCCTGGATAGCTGAACAGCTGCAGAATAGTGAGTTACTGAGCTTTACTGGCACTTGACTGTTAATAGATTAATTCTATCTACCCAGCAACATTCATACATGTCTCCGAAATAGTTCAAACCTAGGTCGGTAGTGTGTAGACGAAGAAACTGCTGATAACAGAAAATTCTCTCACCGTGGTGGCTCAAATCTAAGAATTACTGCTTTACCAAACGTCCGCTGCGTCTTGGCAAATGCCTTGCCTAATACAGGATGGAGGCGCCTATCACACATCATTTGGGGTTGCTGCCCCCCGGACTACTAGTCGCCGAGGCCTCTTGGCGGCCTGCCCAGGCGCCTGCCCAGCGAAGATCCATCGCCGAGTCGCGATGGACCCCCACGCGTGAGATACGATAATACACTCCCGCGCCCCTCCGCTCCCCTTTGCAACTTTCCTACCACCCGCTCCCCTTTAAAACGCCCTATATATACACGGGCAGCTTAGCGAGCATACGCCGTAAGCACGGCACATTTATTTGTAGAGATACACGAAACTAATGTCTTCCCATCCCTCCGAGACCAGCAAGGGGAAAAGGCGCAGGAAATGAGACTTATCTTTTTGTAAATATTAACTGATTTTCATATAACGTCCCCTAAAAATGAAGCCACAGCCCCAACGTTTTAAGAATTAACACCGACGTGCTTGGTAGGGCATTCCCCGTGAAACACTTTGTTTTCATTACTAACAACGTCTTTGGGACCTGTCTCCCGACACAATATGCAAATCTGCTCGTTCATTTTTTCCTTCGTTCACGCCGTCTTTTTGAAGTTTTCTCGCTCACGCGCGCGCTGCAAGACCGGCCCAATTATCTTTTGAGAAATCCCGCGGGAAGGAGAGGACACGTGGGGGCGGGTGGGGAGGAGAGAAAGAAACACGAGGCAGGCAGACAAAAAAATACACAAGAGGGCGCGCCGTGGCAGCAGAAAGAAAAAGGCAATAAAAAGTAGAAAGAAAAATCATTTAAAGTTTTTACATTGGCACGCTGGCCAATATCCAAAAGCCGTACGTATGCGGCACGTTTTGTGCATCTTTTATACGTTTGGCGGTCCGTGGATTCCCAGCGGGACCGGCGACGGCGACTGTGGCGCGGCGCGGCGGGGCGCGGCGCGAAACAGCGGCGAAGCGGTCGTGCGCGCTGAATGCCAAAGGCGTGGGTCACGTGAGCGGTGGGGAGGGGAGCGGAGCGGAGCGGGGCGGCGCGGCGGGGAAGTCCCTCGGACGCATGTGCGGCCCGACGCGGAAGACGAACGGCGCTTTGAGGATTTCACACGAGTCCGGCTCGACGGCAATTCGCGTGGACTTTCCAACGTGTTTTGAAGTCACGGAACTCGTTCTATCTGTAGACATTTGCTTCTTGCTGGTAACAGGAGAAGGAAACCGTTGTGCACGCTTTTATTGTCATCATGGTTTTACACCAGTAATATTTAACTAAATGTTGGTAGTGGAATGAGGACGTACGCCATGTAGCGATCTTCCCAGCTAATGCATCCATTCAATCTCCTTCCATGTCTAATACCATCTACTTACTTATCTATTTAATCGATCAAATCTATCGCCCAAAAGAATATTATATTTAACTAATTTGCTTAGAGATCAAAACATAAAAAATCTTAATTGAAATAACATTGTTTCTAGTATTTATTCCCAACTTAAAATCATTTTATTAAAATAATATCCTCTTTTAAAAGCATGTTTTGTAATAATTTAAAGACATCATTAAATTATAGGCCCACTTTTGAAAGTAATGAATTAACAGTCACCTGAAAACTCGACATACTCATATTATTTGAACACTATGTAGAGAGGAATCGTATTTTTCTGTTTGAATTTTTATGTTTGTCATAACTAAACTCATAAATCTAACTAATAACTGTTGTTTCAATCAGTGATTCCTTAGACGCATCTATGAGAAAAGAGCATTGAGGATTTCACTTGTAAGCCTCTTGATAATAACTCGTGAGAGTGATTGAACGTGTCTTGAAATTACAAACCAAATATTAAAAGTGCAAAGTTCAAGATGGCAAAATTCAAGCAATGGTCTCAATTTTTCATTTGTTTTCGACACGGTTTCTTTCTCAGATCATCCGAATAGTATTTAACAAATATGCGAAGATTGTATGTATATATTAAAGATTTCCAAATGTTTTTCTTTCATATTTCACAAATTATATTATATTCGAATACATAAGATTCACATTCGAGCCATAAAACATTCTGGTACTTACGTGAAATATTTTTCATAAAACTGTTCTAAAAAATGCAACCATAGAAAATGACAGAACTTGGAAACAAGACAAATAATACAGTCAAAGTTTTTAACGAATGAAGCAATCTACCACTCTATTTTCATGATAAGGAAGTTCCTTCTCTTTGAAATCTAACCTTTAACAGAAATCTAATCTTTAACAGAACTGAAAGGAAGAATGACAAAGTTTGCTTCCTCCCCCTTGGTTTTGACTTTTCCTATGCCTTAAACAGAAATTATATGTTATACCTAATTCAATAACATTTCCATGCATTTGAGAAATAGTTAATATAGCAATATAAAGCGGAGATTACCTTGTTGGCCGTTCTTCAAGGAGATAGCTATTTTGATGTTTTAAAACTTTCGCCGCGTTGTAGGCGACACGAAGGTATTATGGTGGAGTTCTTCTTTGGAGAAACACCACCATCCCCACCAGTATTGTCGTGGTGACTCTCCTACGTGTATTTGTGTTATTTTTTCTAACTGGCTCCTGATCTAAGATCTACAGGGTTTTCAAAAGACCCGCAGAATCGTGGGAACGAAGATGATAGGTCAAAAGACGGACTTAGTCGTGGTGTTTGAAAATAAAATACGCAGCTCGTTATTGGTCACGAAGTGCAGGAAATTAGTTTATTTGCGCTTCATAAATTCCTTTTATATCCCTTGAGTTGACAAAACAATGTTTGTAATGCAGTTGTACGACCGACTGACTTATGACAGAACTATACTACACATTAAATCCACTTTTATCCCATGCGACCCTTCTTAAACCGTCAGCGTCACCCGATGACGAAGCTTATCCTTTCAGGCCCTTGTCATTCGCGTTTTACCTGTTGAAACGACTGCGCGTTTTTAACACGCCGCTGAGCCGGCGTTTCGCGACAGGCGCGGGTCGCGCAAACGGACGTTTTAAACTCCATTCGGACATGCATAATTGATGGCGCGCGGCGAGGGTGGCGCCATCTGCTGGCGCTGTTGGCGCCGCTGCCGCCGACGCCGCCACCGTCGCTTTCTCCTGCAATTCCGAAGTTTGGAAGTTTGGACGCCACCCCAGTTGGAAATGGGGCCTTCGCCGAGTGGTAGGCGTTGAGATCAGGAAAGTTCTAGCTCCTTGCATTAAGCCGTTTGAAACGTCTTGTTCCATGTGTTGTGGACCAAGTAGTTGTTGAGATTGTGTAATCTCTTTTGCATATGAATATATCGCTTCCAAAAAGAATTTTTTTACATCCAGTGAGAAGGAAATCCTATTGATGTGTTAATATCCTTTACGAATTCTTTTATGTTCATTTTGATCCTCATCGAGTTAATTAAAAAAATATTTTAGAATCTATATTATTATTTTTTATTGTTTATGTGTAGTCTGTGATACACTGTTATGTAATAGTAGAAGTAAACTTAACTTTTAATAAAATGCAAATGTCTCTAATTAGTCAGATTTAAAGACATATGTTTACTAATAGTGATTCTGCTCTAGAATCATAAACAAATAGAGTCTTACTAAATGTCAAAGAATTAGAATTAATTCATCCGGCATCAAATCGACAATTTCTTGATTTGTTTACGACTTACCTCATGAAAATGTCTCACGTGTTTGTCATTTCTTTACATATTGGTTACTGATTATATATTTATTGTTTTATTGAATAGGTAATTAATACATTTATAAATTAAATGACTAGGTACTGTGTGGCTACGCCGAAGGTCTTTAAGCCGCCATAATACCTATATACTGCCTCGTTGTAATCTTTCGAATTCTGGGGTATTCACCCTAAATGGTCTCTCCATCGCAACAAAGCCGCGGAAAAGAGACTCATAAGGTACGGCTGAGGAAAAACTTCCCGAAGGGGGAAAAATCTGCCGTCGGAAGCCGACTACATGCTAATCTACCAGACTTCTTCTAAGCTATATATTTATTTCATAGCGCGAACGTCACGCATTCCCATTCCACTGTTTCGCCTCTTCAACTTCTGAAATTAAACAGCGCAACAGTAGATTGTTCGCACCTTCGCCTTTGCACTTACATTTCCGACACTCACTCCCTCTTGCTACCTAATGTGCCTTATTTAATTATTTCACCGTTTTATTTTACTTTACTAAGATTTTATTTATTTATTTACTCATTACTTAACAGTTTACTAACTTAACTTAAATTACTAATTAACGTATTCATTGTTTGCTTCTTAACTTTTTTCCTCTCCAGTCTAGGATCCGCTCATACTAACCATTGGTGTCTTCCCATTCCATAACTTCCATTTTCTTAGTGATCCAAACCTTTCCTAGAAAAATCCTTACCCTTTCATAAACTTAGACCTTTTATTACCTAATATGTTTCAGGCGAGCGTTCCATTTCTATGTTGAAAGTAGAAGAGTCCCATTCCATCCATTTTCGTCTCCATGCTTATTTATATGTATACAAAATTCGTTATTGACAGGGGTGTCTTATTAATTATGTAGCTTTCTTTCAAAGTTCCAAAAAAATGAATGTGTAAGGTTTTCGTGCGCTATGGAAGGAACGTCGGTCGTTGTTCATTCGTATTATTTGGCGCTTCCTCTCTTCCCCTGCGCCGTGCTCATCTATTCCTCCGCCTTTACTCTCCACGTCCTTCGAAGAACGTCCCGCGCAGCCAGGTTAGGAGTTGCAGATCTAGTTAGCATTTCACTTAACGGTTTGACGAGGGCCTGGTATTTACCGTGCTGGGGCCACGGCTTCATTACCCGGCCTCTGATTGCAGCCTCCGCATCGTGCGGGCAATTACTGGGCGCCGGCCCTCAATGGAGACGAAGGACTGGCCGCCCTGTCCCTTCATCCCTTCGGCTGCAGATGGCCCGGCGGATGGGCGGGCCTCCATTGCCTCCCACCCCCACACAGTGGTCTACAAAGGGCGCATGAGGCCTTATATGAAATTTTACCAGATATACGCTTCCCGAATATTATTGCGCAACAGAAAGGAGGTCTAAATAAAAGCATTTTTAATTAAGGATTTTTTATTTATGATGTTTGGATTTTAATTTCGTTACTGCGTTGCAATTTATTGCATTAACTGTTGGTTGCTGGATATTTTAGGGTCGAAGATATTTCTTCGTAAAAAATGTGAAAAAAACTGCACCTCAATACACACCTATGCTTAGCTGCAGCTCTGGCTGTTGAAGCCTGTCCCAACAATGAGGAAGAGACAAGGCACGCAGTTCCTATATATCTCTACTTATTCATAGGATTTAATGCTTATAACGGTGATTAAAATATGTTCTGATAGCTGCCACTCGCATTCCTTGCTCTCGACACTCTACAATTAGTAGCCTCCTTATAATTCATTTTCTGCAATTTTAATTGGCGCATTGGAATTTCTAATAAAGTACTTCGAATACACAGTTTACTATTTAATTAAATTCGATTTTACAGAAAAGCGGTTCAAATCTGTTTCTGTTCGTAAAATGAAAGGGAACATCATGTTGTTTCCACTGCCTCTAATTTCGTTGTAAACATCTTGGGTCAACATTTTTTCGAATGTTATCAATTCCATCTTTACTGCGAATTGAAAAATGTATAAATATTTTTATGACTCTTAAAGTTTTGATTTCAATGGCCTTACTTCTTGAAACATACCTTGAATTAGATGCTCTTTAAGCAGACATTCAAAAATTACATTTTGGCACTCAGAGGACAGAATTATTATATTATTTTAAAATATTTTTTTTAAAATTTATTCATACAAATAGTATAGAAAAAGTTACGTTCTTCAGCGAAAAAGTAACGTCGAAATTATTCTGATAATTAAGGTTTGATATCTTTCACATTATAAAAGTATTTTTCTTTCAAAAGCAGCAACCCATCCGTTAATCCATCAATCCGTCAGTTATTAGATATCCTTCCGCGTCTGTTTGTTCGTCTGCCTATCCACTTGCTTGTCAGTCTGTAGCCAACTCTGACGCCTTTCCCGATTGTCTCCAAAATTGACAATATCCTGTGGATCTGGCCGTCAAGTTTGTTACAATGTAAAACTGGAATAATTGACACTAGAGTACAAGTTGTAGTTCAATAAAAAAAACCTTCGTGTGCAAATGTTTGCGGTGCCGCGGATTTGGTTTCGTCTTCCCATGTTCGCTATCATCCGCTTCAGACCACTGTGCGCGTCCGTCACCTCCGTCGCCACCGCCGCCGCCAGCGCCTTCGCCGTCTTGTTATTGCTAACTGGGTTAGGGCGGCGGCGGCAGTCCCAAGCCTTCACGTCCACGGAAGGCCGCTCGCGAAGCGACCGGCGTGGATAAGCGGCGAATGGCGCGGCCGCAGGGCTGAAGAGCATTGGCCAATGCCAGGTATTCCTCCTCACAGCGCCACTATTCAAAGCCGAGGAAGTTTGAGACTTCCTTAGTCAAAATTTGCCGCAGTAAATAAACGAAGAAATGATTGCCACATGCGTTTAAAATAGAAAAACCAGTGGCGATACAACACCACTTAATTTCTCACATTATTTGTAAGTTTTGCAATTTCCTACAATTAAAGTAGTTCCATGACAATTGGACCTGTCCCAATAAATGTTCTTTGCAGAGAATGCCGAGAAAGAAAGAAGGAAAGAAAAAAAACTTACTGAGAAAGAAAGAAATAAAAAATGTTAATCAAATTGTGAGAGAATATTGTTTTTAAATTGCCTTCATTTCATACAAAATTATAGTAAATAATTTGTATTTTCAAAAAATGTGCATGATCTCATTTACAGATCTAACTTTGAACAATTCATGTCATTACAGAAAAAATATCTTCTACATTGTAGGTCTAGGAAGATTCTAAAAGATTTTTAAACTTTTGCAATCTTGAAAAGTTAAGAGATTTTAATTAAAGTATCATCTGTGCCAATTTAAAAGCGTACATTGCCCAACCTGAGAAAATGTAAAAACTGAAACCATTTTTGAGAAAATTGTGAAAATGTGTTGGGCTTCGTCAAAAGTATCCTCCAAAACTCAGATATTCATTTTAAATTCAAGGTATCGAGAGATCAGCCAGATCGTTTGAGGAATACCAATTTTGGTCAAACTCTTGTTCACAGTTTACGAGCTAGTATTGTTCACAAGACCGCATATACAGTCAGATCTACAACGGGGTTGTATAAACGGGGCAAGTTATCTGTTACTTATATGGCTAAAAATTATTCGTCTCTTACGATGTTTTCTCAAAACGCTTGCTTCTACATATATTCATAATTTAACTTGTTTATGGGTTAGGGAAGGAATATCATGATTTAAAAAACCCTGCACAGAATATCTCTGCATTGTACATCACACACAATTTTTAACTGATTTTCGTTAACTAAATAAATAAATAAAATATGTTAATACCAACATAAATAGTGAAATTATAATAACTGAAATATTACACAACTGTTAGTAATGCAATAAATTACGTCCTCTTGAAATACCACTAGTTTTTAACTATTTGTTACTGGACATTGGAATATTATTTATTTACTCAGGGGAAAAATAATAAAAGTATCAGAAAGAACATTGTTTTCATACTAATTCTGGTAGAAAATGAATTGTAGATTTCTGAAGAAATAATTTGCGTTTTCAAACTTCTTTTAAATTACTATATCGTTCTGAAATTGATATATCTGGTTGATAACCTTTGATTTCAAAATTTCATTATTGTCTTAAAATTGCATGAGCAACTACTGAACAACGAAAGTAAATGATGCAATTATCGTACTATAAGCGACATGTTTTCGCTTCCTTTGCAGATACATTTTCGATAAATCAATTTGCTTTGTAAAAATGCCGTTGTATTACATCTTTAGATTTGTAAGTCATATTAAGGCCACATGATATTCCACCGATGCTTTGAGTTTCACTTTTAAAGCAAAATCTTACCTTACACCACAGCTTGTTAGACACTGTTGTTCTTGTTTAAACATGAAGAATATGTTAAAAACTTCTTTGCCTTGGGCGATCTCTTCCCTTCACAACCTACTTTGTCTTCCTCAGCGTCATACTTTAATACGAACTTAAAGCCTTTTGATCGTTGCATCTTCATGGGAGACGCAACCGCAGGCAGTCTTTGCTGCCTCTTGAGTGAAGGGCGAAAAGAGCCACCCCCGTCTTTACAGAGAAAGCCTCTTCCAGAGAGGGAAAATCTTAGGGAGAAAATAAAGGAGAAAGTTGAAGTTGAATACTCCCACTTTCGTCCTAGAGAGTGAAAATAGTGTTGAACTACCAAAAAGAAAACACAAAATTATCTTCTGATATTGAGTGTTTTCACTGTTACGTGAGAAGTTTTACCCACTAAGTTAATGCATTATTTTTTGTATTTGTCGGCATACGTACAGTTTTCCAATTGCCCTTTAAAGAGCGTGCAAATTTTCATATTTCCTTTGCTTTACATGAAATGAATGTTGCAACACGGAATCTATTATTAGATTTTTAAAGTTGCATTAACAGAACATCCTAAATTTAAAACAAATTTCTGGGGATCGATAGTCTATCGAGCATTCCGACCAAATATATTCTTCGAAGCTTGGGTATTACCCTCCTTGTACAGGCTTGTCAACGTTTGAAAGCTGCGCGGACCGGAACTCTTGGTGGTCTCAGAGATTAATAACAAAGCCATTGATAACATTTAAGTATGCAAAACTTGCAACACGAACTAGGACGGTTCTTTTTGAAGTTTCAAGCGTTTGTGCCCTTCGATCCAGAGATTTTTACAACCGAAAGACGATGTTCATTGCCCAGCGCCAATTTGTTAGCGTAAAATTGATACTATTTCATGCTAGACTCCTTTCTTTTACAATTATTCATTGTCCTTGTTTTAATTCATAAACAAATACTAGTGTGATGTTTTTACCACATAAACGTTCGTGTTGAATTTATTATGTACAGGAACTCTTCAGACATATCAAATTTTAATGCATTATTCAATTACAAGAAAGCAATTTAGTTTCTCCGTATCATCCGTATGTAACATTAAAGCGGTTGTTTTCAACATTCCTTTAGAAAGTAATTTATGATATGAGAGGGCAGTTATTATAAGTAATACATAATTCAAAATTTTGCCATTAAATAATTTTCTAGTATAAATTATATTCAATGATATATTGATCATATTTCGACCTAGTAAAAAGTAGTTTAATTGAAAATTGACTACAACTAATCACGTACGCGTAGAAACCATGTTATGTGTTGTGACACTTTCAACTCTGCGTTCATGTCCGAATACTTTAAAGAGGCACACGCGTCAGTGATTCCTTCAAAAAATACTTTTTTTAAAAATTTAGTCATACAAATTGTTTGATTTTGCCTATATTGTTCTTTACTGTTCAATAAATATATTTAATACTCAGTTATCTTAAACGAAAGGATGTAATAAGAGGGAAAAGTGTACTGTTATTACCTCGGAAAGCTATTTCCTTCGTTTTCTTATACTTTTATTCATATTACTCGATAAATGCAACGCTGAATGTATTCAGGCGAGACATTAAGGGCTTTATCCATTTTTCATGCAGCATTATCAAATTTACAGTATTGAGTCTCCATTATTGATTACGCAAGAGAGATTAATAGAAAGATATACTCAACTTCCCTGTGATCTATTTGCGTCTCAATTCTCTCCACTTTAATAATGTCATTCCCTGAACTTGAACTACGACTGTATATTTTATAATAAGCTCTCCGGATAGTAGGAATGTCACTAATTAGACTGTTTGATGCAGAGACTCCACCTGTGACATACTCTTAGTGACACAAAAATTTTAACCTCCATCCAAATTATTTACATTAGTTTCAGTGTGCTAAATATTTATAATATAATATATGTTAAGTAAAACATCCAGTTAAATATGTACAGGAAAACAATTTTTTCCACATCTATTAAAAATATACACCCTAAATTCTGAAGTCTATATTTACTGAAGTTTGACAAGCAGTGCTCTAAAGACAAGATATTATTGGAGAATCCACTAATATATTCTTTACAAATAAAAATGTATTTCTGTTGTATTTTCCTATATCAGAATCATAAAGTTTCAAAAATCACTCAACAACCTTCTGTTTTTAAAATGTAAGAGAAAGCGTACAATATTTTACATCACAATGTTTGTAACAGGAGTCCACGTGTCGAACCAATTCATTTGATATCTTTGTTCGAGCTTTTATTGCCTCTCTCTTTTAGTTATAAGTGCATTTCCGGTCGTATAATTTCCAATTTTGCATTTGAGAGTAAATGACGTTCTAACGCATCCAAGTTCCCCGTTTGCGGAATATCACTTCCCTCACCATTACTGTTCCATTTTAATACACCGGCATCAATGGGCTTGGAAACGATGCCCGTATTTGACACATTAATGACCGTTAGGACTATGCACAATAGTATCATTACCTTCAAATTGCTGTGACACTGGATGTGCTACGTGCTCAACAAGACGAAAGCACGTTACCGATGCAAATAGCCGCCCTTTTGCCTGCCCCTGTGTGTACATCGCCCTGAAATTCGCTTCCACGCGTGTGACACACGTTCACATTCGGCACGCCAACTGCATGCTTCTGTACTTCCATTGTTTAAAAGAAGGCATAGAAAGGAAATGTAGAAAAGTAACACATAAAGGATTTTTTTCATGTTACAAAGAAAATGTTTGAAAAATAGTTTTATTATTTCGTTCTGTCTACAATCTGTGTTGTCCGTGGTTTTTAAAGAATAAAGTACTGAATATGCCTACATCATTAAAATTGATCATATTTATGTTTTTTCAAACTTCTGTAAAGAATTTTAGTAGTATTATTGTTATTCTTATTTGGGTTTATAAATATTCTTTTGCGCTTAATTAATTTTGATAATAATGGAAGGGGAGTTGAGTTGTGTTTAGTTTCTCACCAATTTCTCGACTCGTAAATGTGGAGAATCGCGAAGTTAGGTCATTAAAAGCCTGTTTTTTACAGTGCCAACGTTTCGACCATTTACTTGGCATGCTTCAGAGCTATAAATATACAAGATAGTAAGTGCAACTAGTTAACACGATTTACTATTACATTAGAAAAACAATAATGTTCAAAACACAATTTGCTATTCTCAAAGACAGGGACAATATAATATAATACGATGTCAAGATCAACATAACAATTTCTCGATATGCTTTATTGTTGTTTGGTGAGGAAATGTAGATTTTATCTACTCCAAAATTCATGACTTCGGTTTATTTTGATAGTGCAAACAAAGCATAATTATTAACATAAACGACAGGAACCTGACTTCCAGTGCGTAATATGACTTATCTCTCATTTGAGAAGATGAAATAGTTACTATTCGAATTTACTCCTCCCCGATCTGCAGGTGTATTGTGACCATCGTCTCGAATAAAGATAACTTGAAGTAGACCCCCTCACGACTGACAATCATCACGAAGTTCTGAAATCGAACCTTTGATGCAAAAGTGGGTAAGCAATAATGTGAGAATTAGGGTACCTAAGAGACTGTACTCCATATACGCAGTAATCGTGTGGCCACTGAAATAGTCAGAGACGTATTATGTAAGTGGTGTACAGACATGTTCATAGAAAAAACAATTGGAATACAGCAAGTAGGAGGAAGAGTACACAGCGACAGAAAAAGTTCTCTGTCTTCACTGATTTCGTTTTCTCTCTAATACAAATTACCGAAATGAGTTATCACTGCACTGCCCCAATTCGAGTAATACGCTTCATGTGTCTCACTGTCTTAGGTAGCTCAGAGCATCAATTGATATGATTGCTGTGCCCCTGACCGGGTGGTCCTCGGTTTCGACTCTCGCTACATGGAAAATAGACGCAGCCTGGAGAAGAACTATAGCGGCCGGCTACTCCTGTTTTCATGGTTTCTCCGATCAACGCCAGGCGAATGCTGGAGGAGCACGCTAACAAACGGGTCACGGACAGCATGCGATCTTTCCTTCCTCTTCCTTGTCATATCGACACCCCTTACTTACATACACACACACACACTTGCATGCATTGAATAACCACAGATGACGGATGTTTAGAGCTTGTTGGGGGAAAACCCGTAAGCTGACGGGAAGGTTTGCGCCGGATCTCGCCCTCCAATAAGCAATGATCAGCGCCACCTCCGTGCACTTCACTTAGAAGACTAATGAGCCTGGCAGTTGGCGGGCCCGGAATCACTAATCAACCAACCAATTCATGTGCCACCTGGAAAGAGTTCCTGAAGCGCTGCGTACTCTCCGAACATCAGCGATTCGCTCAGCAACGCCAAAGCTGCAGACACATGCGACCGACCTGTAGCTGCCTGCAGACAGTAACTTCCTTCTCGCAAAGCACCTCAGGTCAACCAACCACCCCCACCTGCCCCCCTATTTCTTTTTTCGGAGCGGCCAATGTCTCAACGTCAACCGGAAGAGCAGAATAAATAAATAACCTGATTTACATCACCGTTTCGTATGTAAACAAAACATTTACGTTTCCGGCCATTTCGGAGTCTGGAATCATAAGTTATAGGTGTGCCGAAGCGTTCGTGGCCCTTGCCTATTCTATTGCCTCGCTTCGCATGAAAAATGAAGCGGGGGGCTGCTTCGGGATGCGCCCGCACGCCGGACACAGGGGATGGGAGAAGGTGGGGGGGGGTGCGCGCGTGCGGCGTCTTCTGTCTCGCGAGAAAGGAGGTAGCGCTCAAGATGCGCCGATCGTAAGGAACGTAACATCCAAGAGTTTGAGTTCACGCATCCACTACCTTTGCGTAGATATCTGTATCTATCTTTCTATCTATCTATCTTTCTATCTTTCTTTCTATCTATCTATCTATCTATCTATATTTCTATCTATCTATATTTCTATCTATCTAACTATCTATCTATCTATCTACCTATCTATAGATAGATGGATAGATATATAAATAAAAGGGAATGTCCGTATGTGTGTCGCACGCAGCAACAAAAAACTATTTGACCAATTTTGCTGAAATATTCATACTTCCTTTTTATTCGATATGGGAGTGTTTGAAACGTGGTTTGAAGCAAATCGGACATGTGATAGGCGTTTTTAATAATGATTTAATAGTTTATGATGTCTCAAGCGCCCCTGACTGTACGCAACCCGCCGCACAAGCAAGGATTAAGGGCGTCTTCGCTGCATGCAATTATTCTGCCCCTGCAATTCTCAAATATCGGATGAAATTGTTTCTTGAATCTCGGACAAGTACATACAATTATTCAAAATTGTGATATACTCTAGAATTAGGTAAGAGTTAAATTGATTGTACCTAGTGAATAAAGGAAATCCCTGAGCTATAGCCCTAATGAAGGCTCAATAAAAGCCGAAACGTTGGCACTTAAAAGACTGGTGTTTATTAATCTACACCAAATAAACTTTCTATACAATTTAACATTTTTATGATTATCACCCAATAAAAAAAGCTCGCCCTCTCTAAAAGATGCTTGAATACAACGACAATCAAGAGCTTTATTAGTGTATAGTTGTATATGCTCATACAATGTTTATTAAAATTCTGAAAGTGTTTTTGACGAGAAAATATCTTCCTTTTTCAAACGACAGCCCAAATAGATTGTTCGTTCTAGAGTCCCAAGCATTAGAGGAGGCTACTCTTGTAGAGAATATGTTGAGAATATTCGAGTTACATTCGAGATCACGTGCGCATATAGTATCTTCTGGCATATTACCTATAATAGGTCTGCAATAACTGAAAGGACCAGCAAAACCATTAGCAGCCCATTATTTATCATTTTTACATTGAAAATTTACTGCATATTGTAGCAGCTAATAATTAATTTCAAGTGCCGTGTGTAATTCGGAAGCTCAAAACAATTTGCAAAATATCTTACATGTGAAAATTGTATTACTGTTCAAACTCTAGAGAGAAATAACGGAACATATCGATGCAAACTTAATTTTTTATTTAATTTTTAATTTCTTCATAGTACAAGTAAGTAAAAACTGAATGTGACATATGGGAGAGGAGCGTAACCCTCATATTTTCTTTAACTCCAAAATCCCCACTCTTTTAAAATACACACTGGAATTATGAACAAATGTACCAACGTAGATGGTTGGCAGCACTTGTAAACTAGAAAAAAATGTTCTAGAGTAACTGGAAACGTATTTGCATTGGCAAACTAATTGATTATATAGCATTTCTTGAGAAAAACCCAACAAGAATCCTTCTTCCTCGCCCGCAACTAGTAAAAAGAGAAGTTAACATATCGTGGGCGTAATGAACCAACATTTGAATTGAATTGGATTGAATTGAATTACTGCCTTATTTTACGTGGCGAGACTCGGGCCATCAGGCCCACTCTTTCGTCTGACCACACAAAATTTCGCTACGCTCCTTTCACCCACTAGCTTGAGGATCTTTTACATACAAGTAAATCTATTAACATGGGACAGCAGGCTACTAATATTTGCAGTAAAGAAACAAAAAAAGTAGTCATCTCAGCACTTGTTCAATGGATTAAGCGAAGATGCACTAAAGGCCTGGTGGAGATGAGGGTCATTGAACAGAAGACTGAGTATGTTAAATGCTCAATGAATTGTTTAGCAAACCCGAAGTGTCTAGTAAATAAATGTCAAAAGTAAATATAAAATGATGTTCAAGGTAGGAAAAGAAAACAAAAACGAAATAACTATTTTCCTATACGCATGTGAAACCACATTCAAAGCAGCATTCTTAATAAATAGTATATCATTGATACTACAGCCCAAACTCTACTTTTAAATTGTTCACATATATTGATGAATCAATTAGTCATGAAAAATCCCGACTAAACATAATTGCAGAGTTATGTCATGTCTAACTGATAGGTAACAATATGGTAGCGTTCTCTGCATGCAACCTCGTTTTGCGATCCATTAATCTGTTGAGGCGCGCGAGGCAAGTGGCAGTTTAGCCAGCCATGACCGTCGCAATGGTCGCCTGAATAGACCCCTGTGTTGGGAAGTGAACCAAGGACGGCAGGATCGTCAAACTACGAGACAAGTTTCACCTAACCAGATTAAGATACCACATTACCAATATTAACGATACCACATTTAATATTTCATTATCCAAGTCCACTATTCAGTCGCCAAGACCACAGTCTAATCGTTAATATCCTCCAATAATATTATAAAAGATTCTCAAACCATTCGAATATTATTCATTAAAGTCATACAGTACTGTATGGAGTTCTTCGATCATGTGCTGAGTGATTCGAAAGAACTAATTAATGTTTTCACCAATCCCTGCTGACGGCCCGCAAAAAATATCGAATTTTCCATTGAGTATCATTTACACTTCCAGCATTTGTTTTTCTTTCAATGCTCAAATAAATTTACTCTGTGAGAACGCATATTGCACAATTCTCTGAAAACAAACAAATAGTTAAACAAATACACAGTATACAAATAAGCAGTAAAGCAGTTTTTAGCGTTTCGGTGAACTAAATTTTTGATCAACAAATGTGTTGTATGCTTCAAGCAGAACATATTCTGAGAAATAACTGTGTTCAGTGTGGCATTGAAATCTGACACCCAGATGAAACAAACATCATTCGGCAATAGTACGTACGATGTGAATCGCTTGTAGATCCCGTTTTAAATGTCAAGAAATAATAACGTCCTATATTTTTAATATGATACTAGTAACAATTCTGCTGAACAAAACCTCAAAAAATGGTTTCCAAATAGTAACGTGCTCATTGCTAAGAACAGCAAATAAACTACTACGGAATAACACTGGAATAAATTAAATATTATAACAAAAACCGACTGCACCAATATTGCATTAACTTATAATAGTACATATATTCATTGTAACATTTGCGTACATTCCAATAATATCAAAAAATGTATGATAACGCAATCCTTGAATAGCGAATATTTAATAGCTTGCGTCAAATTCCTGAGAGCCCTGCTGTGACATGACATCAGTAGTGTCGAAAACAGTAAGGAACTTTGCAAGAGAATTCAATCAATTATTAGAGTATGTGGAATAACAGAATCAAATACTGTCCCTTTTCAGCCAAAATCAAAAACCATTTTACTTTCTTTGGATTTTTCTCAAGGTCCCATGTTTCTGCACGCTTTTAAAATTAGTAACCTACATAGATGTTTAATTATAATAATTTTATCTTAATATTCTTATAATTATCAGCAAGATTATTATTATTATTATTATTATTATTATTATTATTATTATTATTATATTATTATCTTACATTATTCACAGTATCACTGTCCGGTATAGTCAAACCACACACAGGTATATACCAGGTGTGTGTTTGCTTAAGGTTAAATGGCTTCTGACAATACAGCATGTATCAAAATACTGTCTTTTTAGCATATTATATACATTCCTGGTATCCAAAGTGAAACACTCCAGTGCCCTGAAGTGCCATTTTCGCGGATCACTCCCGTTAGTGATATTATTATGAGCACAGTTGTCCTCTACTTAAGTTTCCACTTGAAGGTTGCGACTTCATAGGCGAGATCCGATATACTTCGGAATCTTCTCTTGTATTTTCCCGATATGTATGTGGTATTGGTATTGAATATCGATAAGAAAACCTGCGTTGGTTTCTATCAATGTACGTTTATCGGGGATCGTATGCCACGCGAGCAAATGTCTGGCGATGATATATGGAACGATGCGCCGAAATGAGGGTGTGTGCTCACTACTTTCAAGCAGTTCATTCTGAAGACCACATATTTATAATACGGCCCGGAGAGTTGGGCGAGTAAGCCCGTTCTCAACGTCCGAATGAAGTTGGTGGTACTCGTGTGCCTGGGCACGGTGGTGCAGGTCCTGGCCTCTGTTGTGTATTCCAGCGCTGCGTGGCTGCGCTTACATCCACTTGCTCACGTTGTGATAGTTTCCCGCTTGCAGTCCTCACCAATCTTCTACACGAGTCGAAATGAATGTAGAATCTCTCAGAATGTGTTTATTTTGTGTATTCAATGTTCTGTACCACTTGTCCGATGAGCTTATCACGAAAGGCTTCTTTCTCCGAAAGGAGAATCCCCGTGCTGGAGCCATGCGCTGCGACCGCAGAGATGTCGACTTCTGGTTACTCAGCTCGTGACGGTAACCTTCCATGCAGTTGCCTTCCTTTCCATAAGCGTTATCTTCTCTTCGCTTCAATGATTGGCTTGAACAGGGGCGGATCAAGCTTTTTCAAGGTTCAGGGGATATAGTTATTATCAACTACGCCACTGCTTGCTGAACTCTCCCACCAATGGTTCCAAGAATATCTTTGAGTGAAGCCATTTGAGAGCCGGTGTAGATTTATGAAAGCTTACAATACCTCTCCTCCTTGCGACCTTGGAAGGTTAAAACGCTGCATGTACTTGAATGGGATGCATGTTTTCGTTGTTGAGCATAGGCGGTTCGAATTTCGTCTGGAGGTTTCTCGAGTCGTATTGCTCCATTTAATAAACCGCCAAAGGAGTTATGGTCAGCACGTGAATAAACAAATGAATTGCTGGCCTGACAAAGGTTTCTAGCAGTGAGTTGAGAGTGGTTTTGAAGAGCCCATAATCGTTTACACACTTCATTGTTTGTATGATTCTTAGTAACAGTGGTTTGATCAGCAGCTGACTGTTTGGCAAACCCAAGTATTGTAAGTTTCATGCGGGTTCAAGTGAAGGTAATCTATTGGTTCATTATCAGTTTCCAAATTTAAACTTGCATATGACCCCCGAATGATATTCACTCTCCTGCACTTATCCAAACGCAATTTCATCTTAATGCGTCAGTGAACTTCTCCGTCACGTTTATTAGTTGCCGCATATGACTCTCAGTTGTCTGCATAGAGCTTCAGGTCACCATCGTAAAGGAGATTGTGAGACAGAAGAAGAGTTGAGTTCCCCTTTGTAAGAGCTATCCATAATTAGAAAGAATAAGTAGAGTTTTTTATTATTATTATTATTATTATTATTATTATTATTATTATTATTATTATTATTATTATTAATTAGCGTAAACGAATCACTGAAGAATTTATTTAATAAGTGGATGTCTTAAATTAAATCATACTGAGAGGCTATTATTCACGTCTTTTTTACATTTGCTTGTCTCTTCATCGCACAATATTCAACTTTCAGAGCTATTTCTTTGCTTTCATATTTTTATGATGGAATTAATGTATTTCGCCGTAAAATAGAGTAAATACCAATTGCGCACAATACATTTATCAATAAAACTGTTTGTGATACGTGGGAAAATGAATAATACCCAGTTCTCATTCTATTAATACTTATGGTAGTAAATTAAAAATTAAGATTATTATTGTGGTGAGTTATCGTTGGCATTTACAATGAAATAATTATGTGAGTCGTCATTGCAAATAATATAGTTGGTAATGACGACTCGTATAATTCTTCCAAATTAAAACTTAATTTTGAAGAGATTTCAAAATTCTCAAATCGATATCAATGAAGGGAAATAATATTACAAATTGTCTTATTAATAATATTCGGATTATACAGTATTGTAGATTTCGCTTTAGTAAATAAAAATCCTTTATTCCTATAAAAGAGCCAGGGAAACAGAAAGAAGTTAAAAAATAGGAATCGACGAAATCGAATGACAGAAAACAAAAATATTGAAATTACAAATATTTTCATTATTTGAGAGAACTTAAAATTTCATCCCGAAATTAAGTTAATTAAGTGTATAATTGACATTTAATTGAGAATTAATGAAGATTGTGTTCTATGTAATCTATTTTCTCCAAAAACATGTAGGAAATAAACATTTTATAAAAAATGGGAAATCCTTTCAAAGAAAATAAATGTTTTGTATTTTATATTTTTCAGTACTTTAGGATGGCACTTTTTCTTCGTCCACACATCAATCTACAATTTTTCTTTATCTACCTACTCATTCGCCTATTTGTTAAATTCTTATTTAATTAATGTTTCTACTTCTGTAATACTACATGCGTGATGTTTATAGTGTTTGGTGTACCCCTGTGTCATTCGCAAATACACAGCGTGTTAAGCACACAAGCACGACAATGCGAACATTCACAAACATTGGGCCACTGTCCATCTGTTATGTTATTAGATTGTCTACCTTTAATCCATCTCACTCTTTTCGATCATTTTTAATTCCTGTACGTTTCCACTGACAAGGCACTTTGGAATTGTATGATTATTATTGTTTGCTCAGAGTAGTCCCTGTGAACACAGCCATTCATCAGATTTCCTTGGCTGTTCCTTCTACTCGCTCTCCTTCTCATGTAACTAATATGCGCTTACTCGTTAACCCTGTATATTCCTTCCACAATGATAGGTCTTACTCACGCTATGTCGTCGATAAATCACTGTCGTGTCATGTGCAAACAGACATTGAGCTAAGAGCATCCCGACATTTAGGCAACAAATCTGTAATCTGTTTCCTGCGTATTCCTGCAGCAGCTTCATTTCAAAGCTACTTGCGCAACTGACGATGTTCGTAGATGCTTATTGATTATTATCTTACTTTTTTTTCATATTCTCCCAGTTCTTTTTCGATCTCGTAATAACTGCTTAACTTTGGATTTCATTTGTGCGAGGTTTTAATACTTATATCCCCCTTCCTCCCCGTGTATTATTCGTAAACTCAGGCTCCTGTACAATTCAGCATGACCATCGGTAAATTTGTCTTCTCCTATTCTTTAATCCGCATTTCCTTTTCCATGACGACTTGTGCTACTCCTTTGCGATTGGTATCTCATCTATCGACATAAATAATTTTATTTCAATTTCAAGTAAATTAATTCAATTTTGAAGTGTATGTCTATGATTTCAAAATGGCTACCATTCTATGCGTAATTAGATGATATAAAAACACAATTAATTGTTTTTCTATTTTTGTCTATCTTTCTATTTGTTGTTCGGGGATAAACACTGGAACGCTTGATAATATTTCAATGCAATTTTCACTGAAAGGTACATTGTTTAGTCGGGCTGCTGTTTTCAAACTTTCCTATTCATAAAAAGGAATGTTTGTTTCTTTTTCACACAAGACTACAGTTTTATTCCAATCTTAATGATATGTTTTACAATGACCTTGACATCGTGAAAAAATTACTGTTTCTACAAAGTTTTGTAAAATTATTCCAACCCCTTTCTTTTCTTTAAATGTAAACTTAACTGGTCACACTTTCAGCTTGTCTAAAACCAATTTCGAACATGTTAAGTGAATTACCAAAGTGAATGAAATCCTTTTAAATCCCATAAACTGTACTACTAAATGTATTTTGATTCATTCCAATAGTGCTACGAGTATTAGGTTAAGAGTAATTGAAGGTCAAAACTGTTATTGGATTTTTTTCCGGAAGTATGTAGAAATGTATCTATTTTCAGATGCCGAAATCAATGTTGGTGATTACAGCAAAAATTGTCACAAACACGTTATGCCAGGACTGGGTGGGGCTAGGTAATGCAAATCGATGCGTGTCGTATGAGGGGGGCAGGATGGAGCTGGGCAGGTGGAAAGAGGCAGAAAGAGGTCGCGAGGAACACGTGGCAGTGCAGGTCACAGCTGATCAGAGACATGGTAGGACGGTAATACACTTTATATACAATTAATTCCTTTTCCGGTATAACAGAGGAATTGATTCATAAATAACTGGGTAACTCAGGGTACTTCAGCTAGTAATATGTCCGTATATAACTTTGTCATGTTTTTACCATTGTCTATTTCCTGCATACTTCTTTCCGAATAAAGCAATATGTGTATCTGTTTAATCTTTTGCCTTTCTTATCTATCTGCTAAGCTTCGTTCTAAATAATTCTCATACTCAGAGACATGTCAAATCTCAGAATATACATTACTAATTTCAAGGGCAAGAATAAATTAAATGTAAACTATGCAGTATTTGGAAATGTAAAAGGAATCTGTGATTTTCCTCAAGAACCTTAGAAATATTCAAAAACTAAAGCGTTTAGATTTTGCTGAACATGCAATTACTTGATTTTGTTATTTCGTTCATATTCATAGTGTGTGTATCCACAGCACTCTCATACTCAGTGCGTCACCACTTACGGCAAAGCTGACGTCATGCAACAGGAAGACTCTAAGAGGGAGAGCATTCGCCTTTAAATATTTGCTGTTCACATTTTTCTTTATGACACAACAACAACTATTTTATATTCTTGGTAAGTAAATATTTCTTGTCCTGTGTATCTATACTACCTAAGATACTGCAATATTTGTGAAAACTGTTTTTGGTTAAAATATTATTTTATTGCAGTGTTATACGATAGTTTTATGAATAGTTCTTGAGTAGTGTAGGTGTGTTGTGTGCGTGGGTTCTTGAGTAGTGTGAGGTATTTTGGGGAGATCAATTTTGTGTTATTTTTGTGTGAAAGATTTGAATCAGGACATATTAAGAATTAGAGCACATTTTTAAAAATATTTCTCGTTTTAACAATTTGAAAATGTAATTTTATCCCGATACGTAGACTGCACTTACTCTTTATCCCCTACTTTTTAAGTCTATGTTACGTTTTTCAATACTTTTTTCAACTCGCTGTATTTGTTTTAATTAGTTACTCATCTGTCCGTTTCTTAGAATGTACACTCTACAGTTAACCATGAATTTCCATTTCATATCGATCAGTGTAGCTTTCTCCGATTCATCCGTAAATGCTGTAAGGAGTTTTCATATCCACCTGCGTGCAACTCTCCCAGTCCTACCTATTCCACTGTGTGTTAACCTACCTGTGCCTTTAATCCGCAACAATATCGCTTCCAAAGTCATTTTTTAGAAGCAACTGTCCAACAATGTTTCTATCTTGTTCATTTGCACTACATGCCTATTAATAATATGCCTGTAACCGATTAACTGCAATCCACCCCACCGCATTTACTCTTCGCCATTGCAGCCCCTCTGTTTCTACCCCTGATCTCATTATCATCCCATTACCCTACACAATACACCCCACCACTCATCGCACTCACTCCTGTTTTACCACCACTGGGGCAGCGTTTGGCTTCCCGTGATGAGACCCTGGGTTCGATTCCCAGTCGAGGCAAACATACAGTTGCATCTTTTCTTTAAAATCGTTTCAGTTTCCGTAGTTGCGTGACAAAGAAATCGTCAGGTGGGCGGTGTTTGCTAGTTTCGGTGAAGGTATGTTCCCCACATGTCGCTCTTCCCCTCCAGCTTGAGAATTAAACTCTGCCCAGGCACGGGGGCTTCGTTATACAGCTGGAAAAGCCGGATAGTCGACCCAAAATGCCAAATACACACTGACGCCAACCTATCACGTCCTCCACTCAACCCACCCACCCCCGCAGGTCTTTCATAACGACCAGTCAGTCTCCGTGGCTTCCGCGAATACACGCCGTACTGAGTGCTCGCGTGCATCTCGGCCCGTGTCGTCCCTGGGGCTGTCTCCCCTTCCTTCCGTGTGCGACTGCCTGTGCCGTTAACCCGCGCCGAGGGTAGGCAGCGCAGGCACGAACGCGTGTTTGTAGGGCGTCAGCGTTCGCGCGCGAGCGGCGGCGGGCGTCGCGGCGCCGGGGGCACTTTCGTATGCAGGCGCCGCCGCCGCCGCCGCCGCCTCCCTCCGCGCCTCGCTGTAACTACATTAAGCGACACGACGCCGACGCTCGCGCAGCGACGAAGCCTCAGAGGCCGACGCCACGCCACGTGCCAGGCGGCGCGGCGCGATGTTCATCTCGATGGCGCTCCTGCGATGGCTTAGCGGATACATTGTTGCGCCTGCGACGTCGCTGGCGGAGACCTCCTACGGTTTGGGTCGCGTTGGAGTAGGATACTTTTACATGGCGGGGAGAAATTCAATTGCTGTCTGGAGGACAATTGTAGCACCCCCCCTGTACGTCCTTCCACGACAACTGACGACCTGCACGTCGACAAAATCAATGCCCTGGTTCGGGTAAGTCAACGTATGATGGTCAGAGAGCTTGCTGACAAGTGTGGAATATCAGTTGGATCTTGTCACGAGATTTTGACAGAAAAAGTGAAGATTCAGTGCGTTTCTCGACGTTTGCGTTCGAAGTGTCCCTTCACGGAGAAACAAATAGTCCCAGCTTTCAGGAACGGCTTGATTGTTCAAAAGAAGACAAAAACTACTGGTCAAGGAATATAATAAGTAATTAATCGTGGGTTTATGGTTATACATTGAAACAAAGGTCCAATCGTCCCAGTGGAAGGATGAATCAAAAACCAGACCCAAGAAAGAACCCCACGTTTTATCCAAGGTGAAGGTGATGCTCGCAGTTTTTTGTACTAAAGGTGTTGATCACCAGAAGTATCTCCCCGAAGACTCCACATTGAACCAGAATTACTGCATTGAAGTTTTGTAACGGCTGAGAGACTCTATCCGTCGAAGAAGTCAGACGATATTATGGCAAATACAACGAAGGAGCTGAAGGACATTACAAAGAATCGTACAAGGACTATCTCAATAAATGGAAACACCGTTGGGGCAAGTGTGTGCGTTGAGAAGGGGATTACTTTGAAGGTCCCAGACATGTAACTTCTCATAAAACAAAATGAATTTGAGGTCAGACTGCGTATATTTATACAGCCCCCGTAGATAACGTATCCAGAATCTACTCACTCGATGTCGCTCCAGCCACGCTGCTTTGCCTCATGCAAGTAGAATGGTTTGCGAAAAAAGCTGACCACAGTGGGGGACAAATATGTTCTGGATACGTCACAATTTTACCCCTGTGTCGGATGTAACGTACCCGAAGGCGAGTTCATATATTCGCTTTAACTTTTTTATTTATTTATTTACGTTAAAAACCGTTAAAAACTGTGTGTGACGTGCTATGGGTAGAAGTTAATTTGAAGTTACATTTATGTCCAGAAGCAAAACAAGGCCATCTCAGCATTTTCTCAAGGATCAGGGAAACGACGAAAACGTGATCGAAATGGGGGTCATTGTCGCAGAAGCTTATGTACAATACTTGTTACAATTACACAACAAATAACAAAGTTCTTAGGAATTATACAATCAAAATGGTATGAAATACATTAAATGTCATTGTTAAATATAATATTACTTTCCTTTTGGATATTCGGTATAGTCTGTAAGTATATAGAAACAGTTGTGCCGCAGACAATATTATAGTTGGGACTTAAACTTTTGTATCGAATTTAATCGTTTAATGTCATGTTTACCAGCCGAAATGCAAATCACACTCCGAGAGAATTCAAAGGCCTCCGACAAAGGTGGTGCTTAGGATGACGTCACCCACGCAATATAGCAGTCATATGTTCAATGCGCTCTGGCAACTATGTTGCGTTATCCTCGGAAATTGAAGCTTCCGATAGGAGGTCCTTCATCTCGTAATTCGGTAGCTGTTAATCAATTATAAATGCTAATCGGACTGTAGAAATGGATCAAGGAACTGTTCTAGAAAACTCCTCTGAACCTTTTCGTATATATTTAATGTTTTTTTATTGCTAATCAAACGGATTTTTCTAAAGTATTGTTTTACTAGAGAGGGGCTGATGCCAAAAATTTTTAAAATGTGACTCAGATAAATCTAGAAAAAGTGATTGAATTACAGTTTCACACTTAATTTATTAACAAATTACTGGTAAAAACAAGTGCTGGAAAATTTTAAGATTTACAAACAGTGTGGTTCGATATAGAAAAATTTACTGACAAGCAATGTATTGACCTTTTAATTTTCATTGGCTTTCAAAATAATTAGAGACAACTCTGCAAACAGTTGTGTTTTGAAGCAACACATGCTAATAAACTTAATAGAGGCTTCCAGCATCCAACGACGAGCACAATTCTTAACGTCCTTTGTCTTTTCAGTCGCAGTCGCCTTTTGTTCCTCCAGCGCTTGAAATATTATCGCAGTTTGTGGACGCTTAGCTTAGGAGCTAATGAATTGCTCTGGGCGATTCATTTCATTGGGCTGAATCAACGGTTCATCTAAATGAAGTGCACGCTCCATGACTAATATGCAGGCGCTCATTCGCTCTGAAAGTGCGCATGCAGGCATCGATTGTGGGAAGTTATACGAGCAATAGTGCGTTGTGTGGACGCGCTTCGTGGAAGCAGGGACGCGTCCATACCCCCAGGCGAATGGATGGAAATTATTATGGGTATCTAATCCGGTCAATGGATGAGGGAATTACTCTAACTGGCAACCGGATTGTTATGCTGAGATCGTCGCCGTGTAGGCGTCCTGTGAATGACGAATGGTCGTATACATTTCGGAGGAGATCGTCAAATTAGGTACACGGCGATTGATTAGTTCTAATGTCTTAACTAGCCACTAATAAATTTGTCAGTGGAACAAACTGCATGACTCTATTAACGTCTTATCAAAGTAGAAATTTTGCGACCTCCTGTTTTCATTATTACCAAGCGAATCAAGATTCTGTATTGTTTAAAATGTTTCGATTGTCTATACGTTTTGGTATACAGTAAATATGAAGGTCGATGTTCGGTTTCCTTAAGTTGGCGTGAATATCTTTTCAAGACATTAAAAATGACTTGTGATTGAGCATTTCCGTCTTTTTAAAATGTAAGTCTTTTGGTTCGTATTTTTGAACATTTTTTTGAATGTGTGAGAAAAATAGTTACAAATTTTCATTTGTAGGAACATAACAAATTGGAAATTAATTTAAGATCATATTTACAGTTTAATAATTAATTCACTAATTAAAAGCAGAAATATTTGATAATTTTTTTGAAACTTTCATTAATAACAATACACCGAATACTTTTTACATTGAAATCAATCGACAAGTATTCGTATAATACTGCCTCTGAAGAATTAAATTCGTAAACCCTCAGACGTTCTGTACATAATACAAAAAAGTAAACAAAAAATCCCAAAAAATATGTATCTAATAATAATGACTTAATTTAAAAAAATATCTAAACATATCATTAGTATTCTCAAAGAAATATACAACTCTTGTAAACGCATTAGCCACTTCCCCACCTATGGAAACAAGCTTTAATAGCACCGATCCCAAAACCTAATAAAAATCATCACCTTCCAGACAGTGACATAAATCTACTACCTAATCTACAACATTTTAAAACGTCCTAATGAGAATAAACAATTTTCTAACGGACAATAAAAGTATAACAGATATGCAATATATCTTTCGAAGCAATCATTCAACAACACACCAATTGCTATGTTTGATCTCTTAATTTCCAGCACTCCTTTGACATCCGTAAATATAGAAAAAGCTTTTGATAGAGTTTGGCCCCATGGCTTAATTTACAAAATGAAACAATTTAACTTTCATATTTATATCCAAAATATTAATCAAAGTTTTCTGTCTAAAGAAGTTTTAAAGATACAGTAAATTCTTGTTAAACATTTTAGCGCATTCTCGCTGGAGTACCTCAAGTCCCTCTTATTTTCCGTATTATACTCAATATTTTCGTTTCACATATCTCTTATTTTAATATTTCCTTCTTTGCAGACGTCACAATACTTTACACTTTTCATAAAAACTTATCTTGTCAACATAATGTCCAGAACGATTTGAAATTACTTTCATCTTGGTTTCAAAAGTAGAATATTGATATATAACTCTACATATGCTGCATACAGTACAGTAGAATTACAGTACAGTAGAATGTATTTGAACACGTGGTTCTCTGAGCACGTTTAACACAATTCATGGATTGCAATATTTTTTTATGAAATGGTGCTATCGAATGTAGATCTTTTTGACATTGGTACTGGGTGTAGAGCTAACGGGTATTTGAGAACGAAGATTTTTTATTAAAAAAGTGTTACCTATTTACGCGTAAAATGTAAATTGCAATACTAGGTGAATCCTTTGATTGTATTGCATATATGGAATTTTTAAATAATGTTGTTTATATGAGAAAATCAAAATCTCTCTTAAACAGGTCTGAATTAAGCACAGAGCGAACAAACTGGAGAGAGAATGAACATTGATGGGATCGCTCGATGGCTCATCACAGAGAAATGTGGTACAATCACTCCTCTCACATTGCGCCCAACTTTCTCAAACTCGATTGCCGCAATAGAGTTGGTGGAACGGATAATAGCATAGCTCTGTTTGATGCTTAGAACGTTGATTTTCACGAAATTAAATGAGTTAAAACAAACAAGAAGCTGCTTTCAGATATTTGAAAGAGATATGTCACTACAATTGAGCGCTTTTCCATTATCGCACACCCAATAGACAAAGATAAACAGAAATCCTCAAGAGTTAAACGTATCCTGCCAAAAACAAATGATATATGACGTTTGTGACGACAATTTAGAAAACGTATCTAAAATAACTTCTTTTCTTACAAAGTCAAAAGATAACATATGCTCGAAGGTACAGAAAACTATTAGTACTGTTACAAAGAAAAGAAATATTACATATCTGAAAAAGAAGAGTTAATGTTTTAATTTGTGCTCATCCGATCTGTAATAAAACGTGTAGGGTTGCATGGACGCATGATTTAGAACTTCAGACCGCCATTTTAAGAGAAAATGACAACTAGAAAATAACTTTTTAATTAAGAAAAATAAGAAAAAATTTTAAACGGAGATATATGAGACTAATCTAACACGTACTTAGCACAATGTTGACCATGAGTGGATGATACCAACTCAAATTATCTGAAAAAATAACTCTCATCAACCAGTGCAGCTGCCCAGGAGAAACAAACTTTTTATAGTGACGCAAAATAGGAAAATAACGTATAAAGAATTGAATTTATGTCAAAGAATGCTTACTATGAAGTAAACCTAGCCGAATAAAAAATATTAGTTCTTTTCTCTACGAATATAGTAAAGAATTTATTTCAAGCCCTCGAATGGATAAATTCTACACTCGTGCTTTAAAAAGTGCATTAATTCCCATTATTCAGAAAGAAACAAATGGTATATGTATTATAGATAATGAAACATCCATATGAACTCTGTTGCATTAAAAATAGAAATTGTTTCGCTGTTTAAACACAAATATATGTGTTAATATATTCAAATATTTTCTACATTGTTTTCATGAAGACGTAAATAAAAATAAGCCATTTCTCCGCATTGTATTTGCAGTGCATTGCAATGCCAGTCTCTGCATTGTATACTATGAATGTGTGTTTCGTTCTCTTTCACTGGCATCGAAAAACATTGTTTTTTGCTACCGTAAATGCCTCAACTTGGTGTTTTTTATCCCTGATATTTTTGTTTTTAATTAATTTTGTGACTAGTTATTGCTCTCAATCTAGATTCATTAATTTATATCTTTTTTTAGTAATTTCGTTCTAATGATAGGAAATGTACAATATTGTGTTTGCAGCTTACTTTTTGTACTGATTCCTAATACTCACATTTAAGTACTACATACAATTTTCTTAAAAAGTATAAGTAGCATCCAAAATGTTTTTAACAAGAATGTTTTAGCATCCCTTTCTGAGTAGAACATTTAATTTAGATTATTTCTGCCGCAAATGAAATCAGAAACAAATAATAGAGTGAATTATGTGAGCCTCCACACGAAGACCGCTCCGGGAGCCTCCGTAAAGGTTATGCGGCCCTCCTCGTAAGTGATTCAAGTTGATAGCACAAGTTGCTTTATTGCTCTCTGTTTGTACCCCACATTTGATTTAAATTGTAAATAACGCAATAAGAGTCTGTCGGACTGTTATACCCATGTTCGCGGGCTCAAACCCGATGGAAGCCGTGGATTTCTAAGAGCAAAGAAATCGCGTCTTCATTCGGAGGGGAAGTAATGCTGGCTGCCCCATGTTAGTAGATTTAGTGCATGTAAAAGATACTCAAACCTCTGCCTCTGAACTAATTCAAATAACCTGTTACGTCGCCCTTGAAATACCACGTTTCTCCGCTTAGTGGGTGAAAGGAACATAGTGAAATTTGCGTGATCAGACGGAAGAGCAGGCCTGATGGCCCGAGTCTCGTCAGATAAAATAAGGCATCGATTCAATTCAACAATCATACTAGTAGTAATGTATTACTTTTTCTAAGATTGTAACACGTTACAGTAAATAAATGTATCCAAAAGTTCCACTAAATGAACACTTAAGCAAACACAACATACAATACAATTCGGTCAACGCTGTGAAACAAAAATACCAAGTCTGTTGTAACACACAAAGAACATTTTATTCCTTTCACCGGCACAGGGATGCAAAAATACAACAAAAAGAGCGTCGCGCATCGTACTTCATTTTACTTAGTAACTGCGTTATTTGCCGCGGACGCTACTAGCGGCGCGGGCGAGCAGTGAGAAAACGTGTCCACTTTTCCGTGGATCCGTCAGCGTTTGGGAAACACAAAACGCGCTCGTCGCGGCCCGCAGCGCGCGTTGTGCGAAGCTCTACCTGCAGCGGTCTAATGCAATTTGGGCGCCGACTGCAGGCCGAGCATATTCACGTCCGTGCCCGCCGAATGGCACAACGACAGCGCGTTAATCTCGGGATTGGCACAGCTCGAAAATAGCTGCCGAGCGAGTGCCTGCCTGCCGGGGGATTGCTCCAACCGCTATCAAGGCTCTGCTTAGGAGAGCTAGTTAGAATGTAAGGGGAACGGTGAATCATTGCACATTATGTACGCGCGTTCAATTGTTTGTGTTTTTTAATTATATACATATTAATTACATATTTAATACATTTTTAAATGGTTACAGAGTGGGTAAAATGGTTCAAAGAAACCGGCAGCGTGACGTACCAAGAAAAGCATGGGACAAGACATAGAAAAGGCGAAGAAGGAACGAGTTCTTGAAGACGAAGTTTGGGAAGATCGAAGTTCGTGTCTCGCACTTTCGCTCTCTCACTCGCGCTCCCTCTTTTGCTCTCTCTCTCATTCTTTCTTTCACCCTCTCTTACTCTGTGACATTCTAACTAATCTCCGAAGTGTCTTAGTCTGAAAGAAGCTGCCGCTCGCATGTCGTGTCCCTTTCTATGGATTTCACCAAGACACCTACCCCGTCGCCGCATTGAACTCTGCTTAGAAGATTAAATTTATTTCTTCTTCTTCTTCTTCTTCTTCTTCTTCTTCTTCTTCTTCTTCTTCTTCTTCTTCTTCTTCTTTAGTTTATTCTTCGTTTTTACTGTCCCTCGTCCCTCACTCTATCTTTCTCGTGCTCTCTTCCTCTCTATTTTTTCTCTCACATTGACTCTTTCCTGCTTTCCCTTTTGCTCTTTCTTAATTCATTGCCTTCCTCTCTTTGAAAAGGCCTATGATACAAGAACAAGGTTATAATATGTGACGAATATTCATTAGAAGTAATACATATTTTTGTATTACTTAAAACAAATATGGACTATAATATATATGTACTTTGTAATAATAATATCAGTAGTAAACAGTTTGACACATCAAAATATTTGCTAGAAAAACAGTTTTGCTCCCCTCAAAACGTACTTTTGGTTGTAAACGCACCTCATTTTGTTAACAAGAGTGTCTGCATCTATATATCTGTGTGCCTAGCGAATAAAATACAAGGATAATATCAATGAATTCGCGGGAGTTATTTTTCTTAGCGACACTCCATGCAACTGATCAGATCTGATCACAAAAAAGTATCTCTCGTATGTTTTCTCACCTTTCCATGTAGTGAAACCGTGGACCAGAGACGTTACAGAGTCACAGAGCTTCTCAGTTCTCGAGCGAGATAGCGCCACTGCGCCGTTCGGAGAGCTTTCGTTTTCCGCCGCAATAATTATCGCCGTTTCTTAATGAGGGCGCTGCCTTCGCTGCCGGCACGACTCAATTATCAAAACGACGCCGAGGGATTTGCTTTTATTTCTCTCTCAACTTGGGAGGGTACCTTCTCGGCAACTATTTGTGTTGTGCGAAGACGCTTTTCGCAATAGCACTTGACTTCGCCGTTCGTTGTAACCGAGAAGATTCCAAGTTGGTTTTCAGATGGACTGCTTCGGAGAATCTAGCGGCGCTCCAAGGAATGTTAAACATGATTACGCCTCCATTACGCTCCCATTGTTTCTATTTCCAGCCACCAAATAATTTCCCTTACTTCAATGCTGGATTGGCTCTTTGGTAGCTCGGATGAACTCAATGAGATACTGTGGAAATGGTTGTGCTCGTGGACCCGTATCGCGTAAACTGTATAGGCGCGAAAATTATTTTCTTTATAATGCAATTTCTATGTGGCAGTGTTTTAATCAATTACATTTCAGCTGAGGGAACCTTCAAACAAATGCCGAATAAAAAATATACAATTTTATATAATGTTTTTACATTTCATATTTATTTTTCTTCAAATTTCACTCCATGAATATTTTCTCTCTACTTCTTTTCAAAAGACTTTTTAATTGTTTGCTTCTCGGGCATATAATGTCTGTAAAGATCACGTAGATCAACTATTTGTGGGTCAATACATTGTGGGAAGAAAATCAATCTCAAGACAAAAGGTGAGGAGGAAATTGTAAAAGAGGAGGAGAATGAGTTTGTGTGAGGGGAGGAGAAGAAGGCAAAGAGCAGGGAGAGGAGTAAGGAAAACATATTTTCATAAGAAAGCAGGAGAGGCGAACTGCAGCACTGGAAGATGAAGGGTTGTGATACCCTGAGCGCAGCAGTATCCGCGAAGGAGAGTGGATAGTGCACTGAAGGAAGAAGCGGAAAGGAAGCTTTAGAAGTAGAATGAAGGAAACGTTAATATGTAGGCAGAAGAGGTGAAGGAATAGCAGAAAGATAAGAAGAAATAGGATGAATGAAAAGTTCAAAAAAATAAGAGGAAGACGTAGGGACGAATGAGAAAGAGCTAGTGAAGGAGGAATAAGGGAAGGAGGAATAAGTGGAAGAGGATGAGGAGGAGGAAGAAGTGTAGGAGGAGGAAGAGGAAATTGTGAAAGAGAAGAATTAGCATTAGAAAGAAGAGTTTGTAGAAGAAAAGTAGGAGAAAGTGGAGGAAGAGGAGAAAGCCGTTTCCAAAACAAAGCAAGAGACACGAACCGGAGCACTGAAAGCTGGGGGGTTGCGATACCCCGAGCGCTGCAGTAGACGGAAGGAGAGCGGAGCGGAGGTTAAAGAAGGGGCTGGCGCGGCGCACGGCGCGCCTGTCGAAGCCCACCCGGCTCCCATATTTCTTTATTAAGCCGCCTAACACTTAACAGGCGGGCGGGGCGGCGCAGGCGGCACAGGCGGTGCTGACAGCGGAGTGTCGTGGGAATTAGCGGCTCCACCTCCCTCCCGCCACGACCCTCCCTAACTCCCACTTCCCCACCC
Organism: Gryllus bimaculatus; assembly: GCA_017312745.1. NCBI lineage: Eukaryota > Metazoa > Arthropoda > Insecta > Orthoptera > Gryllidae > Gryllus > Gryllus bimaculatus. Next base: position 348,004 of record BOPP01000190.1, on the reverse strand, counting down.
CCACGACATTTTTCATCCGCAGACATCAATACGCCCCGCGCGCCCGCCCGCCCGCCCTCCCGCGAGCTGGGCGTATCGAGGCCCGGCCACTTCCAAGAGGAAAAACCCATCGCCGCCCTGACTGATTGGCCGTAATTTGTAGCGCCGAGGGGAAAGGACGGCGTAAGCTACTCCGCGCATTTCTACGGCTTCGATTTAGTACTCGACTGTCGTCGCGAGGGGACGCTCTTAAGGACCTTGAGAGGTTGATGTATCGAGGCTTGAGAGCTTAAAAACAAGATGTATTTGACTGGGTAAATATTATGTATCTTGTTCAGCAATCTATCGATTTGTTTTCTACGACGACAGTGACAAATTATTGTTTTTTAGTAGAACGTGAAAAATGAATGTAAAAAATATATTGGAGAAGCTATCTCAGAGGTACTATCCTACAAGCTGTCTGAGTATGATGTTCATTATAGAACGTCTTAATGAAAACAAATTCTGCCTACTTTATATTCTAAGACATAATTCATCTCACAAGAGTTGTAAACACAATAAAAATACAAAATTAAATGATACATTATAATGCATTAATAATGATATTACTCTGTAACTATTTGGATTATTGGGAAGCGAATAAAGTACGATATAAAATAGATTGGAATTCGCGTCCAAATATTTCTTCGCTTGGTTAAAAATAAATGGTATTCAACAACAATGATTTGAAAAATATTTGAACATGCAGAAAACAAACATGAGGAAATTATTAAATAAAGCTCTGTAATGTCAGTATGAGAGATTATTTGTAGAATTCCTGACTTATGCGTCCATAGCTAATGTTCTTATTGCCTTCTACATCTTCTAACAATTTAAAGTTTATTTACATTTTATTTATACTTGTATGAACACTACTAATCAGTCTGACTATTTAACCATAAATGTTTCCATAATTACATAAACCATTATTACTGGAAATAAAATGTAAGATGTATAATAATGGAAACTAAAACTACACTTACAATTTACATATCAAATTATCCTGAACGAAACTCATCACAATACAACACGAGAAACATTTATTTTGTAATCTAATAATCATACTAACATGCGTTGTATCAAAATTTATTTCAGAAATAACTAATATTCTAGTATACACAAATCATTATGTCCGCAAAATCTGTAAAAATGTTTTATGCATATGTGTACGAAAGTAATGATTAATGTTTTATGCGTTTAAAGTAAATTATAAAATATAGTAAATAAATGTCCATAGTAGTATGTTGCATATAAAACACCTCGGACAAATTTCAAGGCAAAATATTAACTCCAAACATTATTTTATTCATCTTTTAATGTAATATTTTATTTTCGTCCACTCCTTGAAAAGTTTCCCATGAGCCACATTCCAATTCGAGTTTCGACATCAATTTCTCGTCCTTTGGCCGTCGCAGTGGATCGAAGGATCCAGACGCAAGCCACAGCGGTCGCAGGAATCCGAATGAGTAAATCTGCCTAAATACGTAAAACAAACAACATAACGAACATTTAATCCACGTTTACATGCATTAAAGTTGAAACAGCATGTGCTTTTAAAAGGCCACGTCCATACATACTCGCTAATGCTGGGAAACAACACAACACGTAGAATTTACATAGCGAATTACGCTGAGTGAAACCGTTTCGGTCTCACGAAAATACGGCGTTGGGACCATTATTCACTGGGGCGAAGAATACATCACTGTTCTTTTGTTCGAAACGATAAATGTGTGACATCGCAAGTGATGTAGCATAAAAATGGCCGAGTGAGAATAAAACGCAAGAGAAAACAAAGGAAGGGTGGAAAGGTTTGGTCGAAAGAAGTAATGAGCAAATGTTTATCTATAAAGAATTCAAAAGAACGGAAATAATTTGGCTACTAGTAAACATTAAGTTTAAATTGGAAAATATTTTCTGGGCAACTTTAATTCTAGTGGAAAGGAATCGGATTTGTATCCCTAAACATTTCTGCACAAAATACAATTGTAATTCAAAGTTCAATGCAATACAAATTCGACTTAGTCAGTTAAGATTGAAATAGTGTTGTTATTTTAGTAAAATTTATAAGATTTTCAGAAGTTGGTTCATTAATCATTGATAATTAGACAATCATATACAATCAATCATTTTCACTGACGTCTTCAATAACTGAGATCACAATTACGTTTATAAACAGTATATTCAAAATTTCTGACAGTTTAACAATTTTCGCCAAGTAACGAGCGTGTGCCAAATAAATGCAAAGATTGCAGCTATGTGCGAGCAGCATCCCTGGCTGAGACTTCCGTTCGCACGTTCACAATAATATTGTTTCACTCCCGATATGGGAGTTTTCCATGGTTACACTTCCCAGGGCGAAAAGAGATGGTGGCTCTTCGGATGCATCGACTTTTGCTCGTTCTATGCATCACGAACCACGTGACCCCAGCACGGGCCTTTCGTTTCAAAAGCCATACCAGACATTGGTCGCATGTGGCATGGAGAGCGATGAGTGTAGAGAAACTTTTGAGCATGGCATTACGTAGCAATTTTAACGGTGACTAACCAAATATAACACGATGAGGGTGTAATTGAAATAGAAGATGCAATATTTAAAAAATTGTTTATCTGTTTCAATGACCTCTAACTCTGATAATTGAGGCATTTAAAATTCTCGTTAATATTGTGACACAAACTTGTGCCTGAAGCTTATTGGCCGAAGTCGCATACGATCCTTTTCGACCATGGATATTCCGACTTGGTTCATAATCAATCTAAACAGCTAGAAGATTTCAAGTTCAAGTATCCAAGTTAAAATATTGGTAAAAAATAAATTATTGATTTACTTTTGGTTTCTTGATGACACAAAATGAAGTCATTAGTCATATGCAATACAAATAAAATTATTTATCCTTTTATTAAATGTCTGAGACATTTTATGAAAATGTGCACGCAAACGCGAATATTAAAAGACATTAAAATTTGCGAATACTGTCATATAACAAATGTATTCCGCGCAACTCTTTTAATATATTCAGCGGTGTCATAACAGTCCACGGAGATTACCAGATTATATTTATATTTTTACATATTTACTTTTAGCGTGAAATGTTTTTTTAGAATAAGATATTTTTTTTCATGAGCTGAAAAGCTCTTTAAATTGTTTAATACTGTAATTAATATTTTAAATTATAGATGGACTTTAGAAAAAACTAATAAGCATATAGTATAACGCATATGTTATTACAAAGCGACAAATGAAAAGTAGGATATCTAGATTATATGTGTAGGATGACGTTGCCGTGGATTGTAATTTTTGGTACAAAGTTCAAAACAAAATTAGAGACATTTTAAGTCCGATACTGTACAAGTGTTAACATTTCAATAATGTCAGATTTTTATATAATAATTTAACGAAACAAGTGAATAAAGAGGGATAAAAATGCATGAGTGGTATGTTCAAAAAAATTAGCGACGATGGGAGTTTCCTTATAATCAAAGAGCACAATTATATTCCTTTATCCACATGTTACGTTCAATTTTTTATTTTCCTTTTAAGAATAATTTAAATTTTGATAAATTCAAACACACATTTGCAATTCAAGACATATATTCCATTCAAGAATACACTTTGGCGGATTTGATGTGAAGAGTGAACTGAGAATGAAAGTATGTGACCCGGTTAGACACATAAGTACTCCTTCATCCTTCATTAGCTCTCCTAAGGACCACTGACTCGAGTGTGGGCATCAAGCTAGTTTCAATCTGAAAATTGATTAATTCGGGGACTGTCATCATCACTTGTAAATTATTAGGTGAAAGTGAATGCAATTTAATAGTTAAGCTAATTACAGAAAAGCAATCTGGAGATTGCTGCATGAACACATAAAACATTAATGTGATTGACGATGACATAGCATTGTTGCCCGTGCAAGTTGAAGAGTTATAATTCCTAAGAAGAACACAAAGAACAAAATGTCGAGTAAATATTTCAGCGATCGCAAGCGCGGACATTGAGGCAGGCAGCGATAGCACTTAGAAGGGCAACAGCTCTTCCCAGGAGGCGATGGTGGTGGTCGCTACCGCCAGACCGACTGGTGCAGTGTTACCACTGAGGTAAAGCTGAACAGCAAGACACCTCGTTATATAACAGCCACAGCGACGAAGTCCTGTTAACGGCGCTTGTACAAGCACTTGAACACTGTTCATTGCTGTAAAACACAGGCACTGGAAACTATTAGTTCTGTTGCTGATAGATTCAGACGCGTGACATGAAATTACAGTTTTCGACTAATTAAATAAATTATATAATTGTTAAGTATTCTGAATGGTGGAATTTATGGCATATATTCTGTAGCTAGTTTGTGAAGCAATTTAATATTAAATGAATGTTCCAGAAACTTTGTATATTGACGAATCTGAAAATTTGTTACATTGCAATATTAACTTGAAAGTGAAGGACTTAGCGGTTAATTAATGAAATTATTTGTATTATTATGAAGTATTTTAAAGGTATAATGTATAACATACATTATGAATAACCCTTCAGGGATAATGATTTTATAAAAATGTTCAAGAATATTCTATAGAAGAGACCATTGCTCAACGTGTGTAGCCGTGTACAACGATTACCTCGAATTTGATGTGCGCAGCTGCGCCATGAATTCTTAGAATGTGCATGCACGAAATGCTTGGATGGCGTGAATGGCAATATTTGCAAATAGGTTCTGGACATATTGCGAATTAAATATCAGAAGATGTTGACAAAGTCATGAAAACATTACTGCCCACGAAAAGTAAAGACAAGTATAAGAGAAAATACAACATGTGTAAATATTGGGAAGTAAACAGAAACCTAGTCACTTCTGACACGTTTTTGCTTTAGCGTACTTTACATTTTTCCATGTGTAATCCTAAAACCAAAAGTTTTACTTGTAAAACACATAACGTATTCATATTAAATATTCTATGTTGTTCCATTAGCTAGCTTAATGTTTACTTTGTTAATTTAGTTTTATTAATTTGTTGTTTATATGTAGTTGTATGTACGTAATCTGTTGTGTATATTTTTGTTCATGTTTCATGGCCGACTGGAAATACCTTGGCTACGTGTGTGATATAGTTTCTTAATTAAACCATTGGGCAAATATTCTTAATTCTGATTGAAAAATGTGGAGTTTTAAATTCTGTGGTGGTAGCGGATATCTTGTGGTAATCCATGGTATTGTAAAGGAAATAATCTCCACAAAGTTTT
>BOPP01000190.1:304924-320269 GCA_017312745.1 Gryllus bimaculatus | reverse complement strand
CACGCAACACCCCACACGCAACACCCCACACGCAACACCCCACACGCAACACCCCACACGCAACACCCGAACCGCGACACCCCACACGCGACACCCCACACGCAACACCCGAACCACGACACCCGACACTCGACAATCGACATTCGGCACCCAACACCCGGCCCCCGACACCTGACACGTGACACACGTCATCAGACACTCGACAACTTTCACTCAACACCCGACACTCCATACCCGCCGACATAAAGACGCATGACGCTCAAAACCCTATATTCCACAATATTGCGATAGGTTCACAAAGTTTTGCAATTATCGTAATAATGTAAATTACGGAGGATTTGGAACTGTCAAAATAAGCTTTGAGAAAGACGTTGAGATATCTGTAAAAAGGTTAAATATTTTTTATTGATTTCAGTATTACAACGTTCTTGCAACCTTACAGGAAGATGCTACTCATAACAAAACGGCACGAATTACATATTTTTTGTGACGCATCAATAAAAATTATAGAAAGAGTGAGCATTTCATCATTGATAAAACTTAGGGGCTTTTGTAGACAATATAAATCATTTCCCAAGTGAGTGAACGTGTGATCCGAGCAATGATCAAGGCGGGGCAACAAGTTCTGTTTAAACTGTTAATTCATTACAAATTAGAGGATTGCATTGGAATAAAAGGTTTTCTTATACTAAAGAACCGCCGTGTTCTTTCGCGCTCTCTATACCGCACCTCTTAATTCCGCGTGTGAAAAAGGAAATTCGTTACTGTAATCTCTCTTTAAAAAAGTAGTCATGCTGATCAAATTTTTGTACGTCATTTTTCTTTGTTTTTAGGGCATTTTTAAGCATTTTAAGAGCATATTATTGGTCATTTTTGGCAATGTTGTAAGTCATCAAAATTCACCCCCACCTCATTACGCACTGTTTTGCTCGTCGGACTCCCTCAGAGGTATTTCGCTACCCTTAACACCAATGAATAATGGGTTGCCTAAAATTCAGAGTAAAATATCACATATGTAACGTTTTGTATTAACTTTCCTGACAGATCACCCTTGCAAAAGTTGATCACCTTTGGTCCCCGTATTTGTTCTAGAAATTTGGAATATTATTCTGAAGCCACTGTATATTAGTTGGATACACTTCTTCAACCTGGGGGGAATGCCGGAGCAGTGACCTAACAAACAGGCCAAGGACCATTCGCGAACTTACTTCTTCGCCCATGACCTATCCTCACCCTTTACACACACACACACACACACACACATATGCATGTCACATGTCGGGAGACCGGTTGGGAGCTTAGAGCTTGTGAAGTGTCGATTAGAGCGGTGCTACTGTGGTGAGAGATACTTGGTTGGAGAAAACCCCGCCTACCGACGGTAGGTCGGCACCGGATTTCACCATCTCGCAAAGTACGATCACCGCCACTTCCCGGGGGAAAACACGCACTACATTTACAGGACCCATGACTTGAGTTTACGCGCCTGGAACTAGTAATATATCAATCAATCTTCCCCCTGTGTTTTCCAAAGTCCAAAAAATGAGTCATAGATCACGACCACCTCCCGAGGAAATACATGCACTACACTTACACGATTAATGACCTTAGCTGTTGACGCACCCGAAATTACTAATCAATCAATCTTCCCCTTGGTCTTTTCGAAGTCTGAACAATGAATCATAGATCACGTATAAGTATTTCTTTTCCATTCTGTCCAACTCCTAGTCTTTAGGTTCGGGATGAAAGTCGTTACATAAATTAACAGCGTTCACATTTTGTTTCCTGGAAGTAAACACACACCGTATTGTCTAAAGAAAGTAAAAACCTACCTTTACCGTGATGAAATCGGAAACAAATCATGTTCTTTGCCGTCTGGAAAAAAATTTAAAATCCACGCGTCATCTCAATTTTTTTAGAGACAAAATCACGATCATTTATGAATCATTGAAATAATCTGAACAATACTCAATTTTGTGTAAATAATTTCAAACGCAAAGTTCATAGATATTGTGTTTACCTTTATGCTACATAATTATTCCTAAATAAATATTACTACACGATTGGATGTAACAAATTTCAAAGTTCTTTGAGAATAAAGATTTTGAAATATTTTATGTATTATCTTCAATAGAACTTTTATATTCTAGATACCGCTTACGGGGCAGAGAGTAAGTTATAAAATGCTTCACGAAAAAAAAGTCGAATTTTTGGTAGGAAAACTTTTATTACAGAGCCCTTGCAACGAAAAAGTGGATATACATGGCGCCAACGTTTTTAATTAATCTTTATTATTGGATAGTGTAAATATAATGGCGCAAGTCTCATCTTGTTTGAAAAGTCGAATTTTTCGAAAATTGAAATCTTCAAATGAGGTCATATTGATATTTTTGAAAATATATGTACTTTTGGTGTAATTTGGCGACAAACAGTAATGTTTCATGTTTCTCTGTTTCTTACTTTAAAGCTTTTGTTATACGTTTAAAATTAATGTTTTAAAAAATATTTAAAACCGAATTTAATTGAGCGATCTTTAACTGAGTTACATAGAAAAACGAATAAATGATTTCGTTTTGCTTAATAAGATGTATGAATGAAGAGTTATGCATGTATAAAAGAAGTAATTTTGTTGAATATACAAATATTATATTAAATTATAAAATTTTTACCCATTTTCATTTCCTTATTAGCAGTATCAATAAAGCTAATTGGCAAAATGTGTATCCCATACGAATTAGCAGTTATTGTTGTTTGATGAAACCCATTATTGTAACGCCGCACTGATAAACAGAATGCAATAATAATGTCTGTCATTCTTTTAAGTTAATATTCTTTAATAATTATATTTACGACTAAAGTGTGCATCGTGCATCATTGGTAAAGTTCTGTAGAACGTCAATAAACTGAATTCAATGGCAGAAGGCTGTTTTAGATTAAGAGCATTTTAATTTTTAAAATATGTATTGTTGACACTTTGTTTGTTTAGGAATTTTTCAAGTGTTAGTTGAAGTGTAACTCAGAAATTGTTGTATTATAATATTACATAGCCACACATCGCGAGAAAGTACGTGCTGCTGTAGCTCTACTAGTTAATGAATGTTTTGCACATTACTCTTAGGCAACAATTTAGACTATTTGTTTCCGATCGTGCATCTCCTTTGTGCTCATCATATTAGGTTTGGAAAAAATAAGGCCTCTTTAATAATAGAAATATATCGATTATTTTTTAATATGCTTTTATTACACAAGAGATGGAGAATAATAAAATGATGTTAAACTGTCCCTTTCGACATCAAAAATACTGACATGTCATGTACCGCACACGACAAAAACGTTGCGGTTCCACACAATAGCTAGACCAGGCTTGTTCCAATATAAATAACAAATAAATACTAACACGTAACATAAAACCGCTGGCTTGTATTTCATCAAAACATCATGTAATGCAGTCTTACTATAAACGAGGCATTATCAACACGCCAGCCACGCGAAAATTGAAAGATTGTGGCGAATTACCACTAACACATTATAACAAGGTTTTTCCAGCAGTGGACCGTTTCACGAAATTGCATAAAAAATAAATGACTTTTACGGCGAAACACTTTTCTCTCTGTGAGCAAGTGATATTACATTGAATTGGAGCTTATCGCGTGCATTGTCGTTGTCACTAATGACGACTTCATTGCCTCAAAATATCACACTGCATCGCTTCGCTTCCCACATACACGATTCGGAAAGCCACGACGAGGTACTAATCAAAATAGATCCACTTTGGTTGTCACCCTGAGGTGGAATTACTGAAACATAGATTAAATCGGGGTTTGTGTCAGCTAACAGGAAATTTGATTATTTTCCTTCCATAGCAAACGTGCTTAATTGACGCTTGTCTGGATATGCGTGGTGCCCGCCGGCAAGTGGTTAAGGTATCACAAGTAATCTAACTATATTGTACAATATACTGATTGCGTTTCTATTTTCAGTTCCACTCATATGTGTTTCGCGAATTTGACCCCTATCGAAAATCCAATCAATGTATGTCTCTCTTCGAAAACCAAATGTCATTTTAGTACTCAAGTAATTAGTATCGTTGTATGCGTTTACTTAATGAAATTTGGTGCGGTAGTGAATATCAATGTTGTTTCTTTGTTTAAAATTGGAGGATGCTGAATAAGGCAATTTACCAAGTCCCAAGTCTGTAGAAAAGTTCCGTGTACTGGATACGACAAAAATGGTAAAATGTCAAGATCAAATTTAAAGAGTACTATTTTTCACAAATTTCATTAAACACAATACACAAATTTCATTAAACAGTCCTATAGTGTACACGATGGTGTCTTCTCCAGACATGATCACATTGCATGCATGCCCTTATTCCAAAGTAGGTCCCGTTGCTTTCTGCTTCCGTAATTCTAGTGATTTGAAAGGCAAAAAAGGTGCAGTTGCTGCCAATGTTTCGTGGCCTTCATGTCAATGGAGCGCGAATACTAAATGCTGGTATGTTCTCGGTTTGTGGAAGAGTCTGCGTCAACAGAGCTGCTTGAATGCGATCAACTTACGAGGTCGCAAAGGTTTCCAGGAGTGTAAGGGGTTCTGACCAAAATACTCGCATGCCAAAGAAAATAAAATTGCTCCATATTCTCAAACATTTGGATCATTTAAGCAGGTCTGAGCGAAAACAAATCTGATAACTTTGGAGAATTATTTTTATTTTTTTCTCCAGACTACTCATCACAAGGGCTTTACATGAATGTTTCAAACTAAAACATCAAAAATATTTCACGTAATATTTTAAATTCAGGCCATCGGTCATTCAGGTTCTGCTGGTGCCTTACATATTGTGCACATAGTTGCTTCTGTATAATTTGTGTTAGTAGGAAATGTGGGTTCAGGTAAATTATTGCTGTTATGATACCGTTTGACGAGAAAATTTCTTATTAATGCGTGAGTTTAAGAATTTTCTTCCTAAATGTTTGCATATATGGTTTGAAAGATTGGGAAACGGTCTACTTAATTGTTTAAGACGGAATAGAGTAGGAAGCGTCAGTAATGTTTCCAAGATCCTCATTTTGAAACGTTTGGAGAATTTTGATATCAGCATAAGAATTCGCGCTGCATATACTAGTGGAAGCATACTTGAGAGTTTGGTAGGCGAATAATGGTTTTATTTATTATCACAAGAAACTTGAATTTCGACCAACAGAAGAAAGAAATATTTTCATAAATACGAGTACATTATAATATTGTCGTTCCACCTCATCCCAATAGTATGATGATAAATTGTTACAAATTTTTGACTTTGACTCATATGTTATTAAATGTGGAAAAACGAAATTTATATTTTTCAATTTTAATACTTTCGATATAATAAGAGGTTTATAATATTACATAAACAATATTTAGACAGTTCATTCAGAAAAACTTCAATTCCAACTCACAAAACATATGTGTTAATCTATTAGAAATCAAAATAAACAAAATACAACTTCTTGTAACTTATTTCTTAAATTAAAACACAATATTACACGATACCTCGAAAAAAATGTTCCTAAGGAAACACATATTTCGATACTTGACAATTTTTACTTTCTTGTTACCACTAACACAGTAGAGAGAAAGTTATGTTATGCCTACGAAAAAAGCGAATTTTCAGCAAGAATTCTCTTATTACAAGGCCCTGATAACGAAAAAGTGAATAAATCCAGTTGCTAAATTTAGAAAAAAATCCTCAAAAATCTAATGATGGCAAAACGTCTCCGTCCGCTTGTTCATGAACAATGCTGGCGGCCAAACTATTCAGCCGAGTTGTTCCAAAATTGATATTCTTCAATCGATCTGGCTGATCTCGCAGCCCCTTGAATTTGAAAACGATAGTTTAACTTTCAGGATACTTTTCATGAAGCCCCTGGGATATTCTTAAATAAATGGCTAGATACTTTGACTATTTTTTGTTGAATAGTGTGAAGGACGTTGAAGAGAATATGCAGGTCTCAAATTCGTTAAAAACCCTGCTTTCTTGAAAATTGCAAAATTTCATAAATTTTCCGGAGTCATCCTACAACTAAAATATTAAAGATATTTTCTGCCTTAATAAAATATGTTTCTTAAAGACAAAATAAGTTCATGTACAATTTTTCAAAAATTTGAGTACTTTTCGCATAATTTTGCGAAAAAATCCGGTTGAGAAATGAACGTGCTGTTTTAGCAGCGCTACTAGTCTTCTGGACGCAACAGGGTGCAACAGTTTGTGGATCTGTGTGTTCGGCCGCGGCCGCCTTACAGTGTGCTTTCCGACCCCTGAGCTGCAAGGGCGAGAGCGCCATTTGGGGCAGGGCCCCGCCCAGCTGCTCCGCGAGCGCGCGACGAGGACAATGGGAGGACGGGCCCGTCTCCACTTGGCGTAGAAAGAAGGCGACTTCTCGTGATTACATGTCGTTCAATTTGCAAGTACAACGCCCGCCGTCCTTTTACTGTTTATCCGAGACGCCCCCTCCAGAGGACGGCCTCGCGGAGTGGGTGGGGACAGGGCGCCGCGGAGGTCGGGTTGCGGAGGCGGCATCAAGAAGCTGGGGAGGACGGGCGGGCAGGGACGAGGAGGACGGGAACGCAGTGAAAGGCTGAACGTTGTTAAGAAGAGGGCGGGAAGGAGCACGGTGGGAGACACGTGAAGGGGATGGACGGATCTGAGCTGATGGGTGAGGTTTGGGCAAATACCGTCCCTTACGTAGACCGGAATGTTGGAAGACACACAAAATAAATTAGTAATGCGACAATTTTGGTGTTATATCCAACACCAAAACAAACACGTTCAGAAACAATTTTTGATTCGAATACTCCGTGATGTTTTCACCTTCTGCTTACATGGAAAGCAAACCATCTCTATGATGCTGGCGATTTATTAGAAGCATACACCAATTAGCAGAATCGAAAAAGTAAATATGGTAGTGTCCAGCAAGAGAAAGTGACCAGAGAGGATGGCATATGTACGAAATAAACCGATGCAAAGAAGGTGAAGATAGAAGTCGCAAGGATGTGAAAAAAGTGGAAATGATGAAACAAAATTTATGTAGAAAAGTTGAGTGTCGAGATAAGTTCAACATTAACTTTGTGACACCAATTTCACAAATGTTATCTACACCGACAGACACCTAGATGATTAAGGGAGGTCTGGTTGTAATGGAAAACTGGAGCTTCCAAAAAGTAATTAAGCATGGTGATGGTTTCGACTTTTTTGTAAATATCTGACAAGAGTTCATAGAAGAAACTATTACTGTGGGGAGTAACTAATTTGTAGAACTATCTCCTTTAGCAGTATATCCACTCATCGTCCAATATAATAAACAATAATAATGTGAGGAATTGATAATTAATGAATGAATGAATGAAAAGAAATCAGTTAAAGTTTCTATTACTGCGAAGCCATGTATTACCAAATAATGCTATGAAGAATATTCTAAAAGACAGTAGAAACACTTGAGTAACTGGGAACATAAACACGTGTAAAAAAAGATGAATGAAGCATTAATTTCTATTTACTAAACTTGAAAAATAAATAAATATTGTTGGTAGTATTTTCTGTAAAAGTAGAATGATGGATTTAAAGCATTTTTTGTTGAGAAATGTCTTTTTATGAGGCAGGAGATAAAAGATAATCCGATGAGTCGTTGCAGGAGCGGTTGATCAAAACACTGCAAGAACCAGCAAAGACTGATTTTTACCAATACAAGACACACCAATCAATAGTAGTTACAGTAATGCACGCAACAATTAAAAACATTGGATCATCAGTGCAAAAAAAGTTGTTTTCCTCTCGTTCACTTTAATCGTGTTTATACAATCACTGCGTTTCAAAGCATCAACCTCAAGTAGCTACCGTTTCCATTTCGCTGACTTCTCCCTCCGACTTCACCATGGGCATATTCCAGCTAATTGCGATTCCTGAAGAAGATTCCAACAATTGAAAGACGTCCTGCCCAGACACGAACACAGTTTTAGCGATTTTGGCTTAATCAACAAATAGCACATAGGAATTCCAGCCTTTCCTTACCATCAAAGGGGATAAACTGTGTTACTCGTATAAGTGATTGTGAGAATGTTCCAGACTGTTTCTTCAGATTTAGACATCCTACTTTCATATCATAATTCAGTTTCTATCTTCCAAAAATCGATTGCATTATGATTCTGGAAATCCATGATCCATGGAAGCAATCTTGCTCAGTAATTTATCCACAACATTGTTCAATATTTGTATTGATTAGCCTTAATGTGTTTTGTCTATATTAGATATTTTATTGTACATGTATTGCATAAAATATTTTTACCTAAAAATTGTTTTGCAATAATTGCATCTTGCCCCCTTTTTTCTCTGAATCTTCACTGATGTTGGGGTTTCCAAAATTGGTTGTTTTTTTTCTATTTGTCAATTCAGGCTTAATTATTTACGTTCTCTTATGTGCTTTTTTCAATAAAGCAGCTTTCTAAATGGCCCGCAAATGTTTTTCGGTTACTTTACATTTCTTTTCGGTCTCTTGCAATTTCTTGCTGACTAATTCATGGTGACTTGCTGACACCACCACTGGAAGCATTTCCAATGCGCGCAATTCAACAGCCAGTAGTTGGTATTTGTTCTTCTCAACAAAAGCTCTCAATATCCTGACATTTACCAGATCCGCAGCATCATTGATTTATGTTTTAGGTATTTCATTAAACAGAACAATATCTGGTCTATTTGCTTCCACTGTTCGGTCAGTGATGATTTCATTATCCCACAAAATTTGAACCCGATCATTTCGGATTACTTGCTCTGGTTTGCAGTGTAATAAGGTTGTTGTTATTATTATTATTATTAACTTTATTATATGTTATTTCATTATTACGTTATTTATAAGAAAATATTGTTTATAAATTTATGAATTTTTTTTTATTTTCATATATTTAACATATTAAAATATAAACATGGGAAAATAAATTTGTCAACGGGTGCAGAGGAACTCAGCATTGCCGCACAAAGGGTGACACGAGGTTGTCAGGAAGCGGCTGAAGAGCGACGAGGACACAGAGCCAGCGAAGAGAGCCACGCGGGCGGTGCGACAATAGGCAGGCAAGTTGGGCGGCGGCGGGGGCGAGGACGGGAAAGGAATTCGCTCAAAGGAAGCTGCGAGGACGGACCCTGCGGAGCGCGGGGCGCGGGGCGGCCAAGGAGCGTTGTAATCTTAAAGCTATTCCGAGATCCGACTCCTGGCGCGCAACTTTGATTCATTTCCCGAAGCGGAACGCGACTTTTTCTCCCGGACCCGTCCCCGGGAACGGGTCTTTGTGCGGCTCTTTCGGACGCGGTCGCCCCGAGTGCCTCGCGTTTGCTTCTGCCCCTCTGAGCGCAAGTCCCGCTTGGCGTCGATTCGATTTGATGCGCAACTTCGTGTTTCGCGGTTATTGCATAGTGCTGTTAGCTAGGGGTGAAGTTGAGGGAGGGTTGAATACGGACCATCCCGAATAATGACTCCACTTTAGAGGCGGCACTAATTGAAAAACTAACATTAAAATTGTATGAAAGGAGTTTAATTCATAAAATGAACGTGTTGTTTTTACGATAATTTGAAATACATTCATTTAGTTAATGATTAATTTTAAGTATTTGAACCTATTATCACGATCAAGGTGAAACATTCAAAATTTTAATACTTCAAAACGTATTTATATCTACTTTGAGATACAATTACAAACATAAAATAATAAATCACATTTGTACAGAGAAGCGTAACTTGTTTGCCAGGTACATTTAATTTTTAAAATCCAAAATCAGTAGCTTCAACATTTACACTCGAATTATATGTTCTCAATTACAGAAAAGTTGTTATTTATAACAAAATAAAACACAGAGTTATTATATGCTCTCCTCATTGAAGAGGAAGGAAATGTTTGGTTCCAGTGATTGACTTTAAGGACAATGTACGTATTCTTTGCAGTTGGCGTTATCGAAATATGTCGACGCTTGCGATAAGGTAGAGACATGTTACTCCTCCCAAGATATTTTCGCAAAGGCAGAGCCTGTGTGCGAATCTGTACAAAATATGGCAACATGTAAAACTGAAAGTTTTAAACTAAACATACTATGAACTAAACAATGCACAAATGGGTAGAAGATAACAAAAAATCACTAGGTATTAACAAAAAGGTTTACAATTTAAAAAACTTAAAAGTAAAGTAAAATCATTGAACTACATTAAAACTAGAACGTAAAGTACCTTGAAACATAATAATCATTTACAGAGTTTCAAGAGAATCTAATTGGAAAACTAGAACAAGAGTAAGAACGTTGCTCATATAAAACTGCTTGGAGAATAGAATAACATTAAAAAAAGATGAACTTCATTAAATAAAATTTGCAATGATGTGCACTGTGACCTGCATAATTCATATTTGCATTTGCTCTAAGTCTTTCTATTAAGAAAAGGTAGAAAGGGAATGTTCAGTTCGTATATTAGAGATATAAGCTTCCCACAAGGTCAAAATGTGTTATTTTGACATTTTTACTTAAGCGAGTAGAGGATGTGAAGGCAAACTGAACGATATTTCAGTCTCAAAATCACGTTTTTCTAATACTGAGAATGTATTTACTATATGTTCTATTTGTGTTATCAGTTATTTTACAGTATATTCGTTATTTGATTAATTGACAACAAAGTAACCTAAATTCAAAATCCAAAAACTCTCATAAAATATAGAGAAAAAAGTTATGTTTGCAACACAGTATTCAAAAAGTAAGGCATAAAATCCATTAGAAGAATAACTCTTGGGTTTAGCTGGAAGTTTATGTTCGGTATTCAGACACAGAAGAAGGAAATCTTATTTTTTCGTGCCTGTTCCAGGGTCCTATGTTAGAGTGATAGTTTAACTACTCATACCACATTTGGTCTTAAGGAACTTTTTACCATATTATCCCGGGATACTCTTTACGCAACCGATCTAGCTAGCCTGGGTCGGCGCTTTGTCTGGAATCTGGCAAAACCGTACACCTTCACGCTTTCTCTTTAAACAGGAAAGGTCTGTATCTTCAGGTGAGGGTTCTTGAAGCAAGACTGAAGACTTGCAGCTTCTTCTTTTACTGCTACTCCTTCAACTTTTTTCTTTTGTTTGACTTTTCTTCTTTTGAGTTGAGTTTCCTGTCGATACCAGAAAAGTATCATATTCTTCGTGCCCTGTGTAATTCAATTGAAATTTCTTAACTTCTTCTAATTTAACCAACACAGTTTTATTTCAGTCAACAAACTATTTAACCAACAAACGTTATTGCAATCAACATACTGTAATGTAACAAATAATTTTATTTAAACTAACGAACTTTATTTTAAGCAACAAACTTTATTTTAACAAATTAACTTTACTTAAACAAGCAAATCGTATTTGAACCAAAACTCTATTTAAATAAACAAAACTAATTTTAACAAAAATCTGATTTTAACTACAAAAGTTAAAGTACGGTGTTCAAGAAAAAGCATAGGACTTAAAGTTATGTGTATTGTGAAATTTGGCAATTTGACTCCAGAGCACTGGACAACAACACTACAATACAAATCAAATGACTACACGAAATAAATTATTACAATACATTGTGTAAGATTTGGTTACGAAAATATACAGTAAGGAATCATTATTGGACATTGTGTGTTCATTATACATGGTACAATATAAAAGAGTGGAAGATTAAATTCAGTAAAACACAAAAATTGCGTTTTTGAAGTAAAGGTGTATTTTTTAAAAAAATTGTAGCTAATCAACGGAAAAACGCAAAATCCTGTCACATATTTGTGTGCAGTGATACGTTTTTTTTATAAAAGGTCATTCATTTGCAACATACTCGTATAAATTGATAATTTAATGCAGAATTTTAATTTTTTATTCCATCACTATTACGAGTAGCATTTATTAGTCAGAGGGATGAATAACCACATTTTCAAAACATTAATTACAAGATACGCCCATTGAAATATTGCTTAACAGTTGTAATTGACAGTAAATTTTTTGGCATTTAGCATTTGCTTTATACATGATCACGAAACAATTTGGAATATTTTATTCCGCAATGAATTTCTGCAAACTGGTTCACACAGACGCATTGCAGTAGCATGAGAACTGTAGGCATTTGATGTTTCACACAGAATTATAAATCAATGCAACTCGTTACAAACACTGTTGATGTTTGCGAAAGTCCGGGAACCGGAATATTATATGGCAGCGTGGTGTGAATGATAAAAACGGCTCATTAATGGTGTCGGCTCATCTCCAACAACTAATTAGCATCCCCCGACAACACGAGACGAAGTAACTGCAGCGTATTTGAGATAAGCGCCATAGAAAGCGTACGCGGCCACATCTACAACTGTCTCCAAGCTCCTTAGAGTTATGCCCGCACTTCAAACTTAATATCAACTCGCAACGGCTGCCCATTTGCAAACCCTCTGAAAAGCACGGCGTACCCCAAGGTTCCAGTGCTCCGAAAACGGGATGGTTAATTTATTCGTTCTCCGCCGAGCGGCGCTGGCGCCGTCGCTCATTTCCAATATGCAGATTTAATTTTAAAGCGACTTAAGGGCTTTGCCTCTTTCGCCGCCGCCGACCTTTCGAGGTGTGGCGTCGCGACGCTCCAGTAATTCATTCATGATATCGGAGCGGCTGAGGAAAGCGGGCCAGCGGACAGGGAAGCCCGGGAGAGAGAAAAACGGAGCGCGGGAAGCAATAATAATTGCTGAAGGGCAAATCTGGAAACATTTGTTAAGCGAATTGTTCTTTTTTCCTCTCCCGCGGCTTCCCTTCGCTCGGAAGGATTTCCTTTTTGCGGCAGCCCCTCCGTTTCAGTTCTTTTCCGGGGGAGACGCCGCGTTCGTTAAGGTTCACTGTGACGCGCTGGCGCGGAGCGCGCTTCATTTGCCTGCCACGTTTTTGCACTTGGCTGCGCCTCATAATTCGCAGTCTCCCCTGCCCGCCGCCAGAGCGCTCTGCCTCCGACTCGCTCCTTTTCGCGCGCCGCCGACGCAGGAGGGGAAAAAAGACCACGTTTTTATCTCCCAATTTCTAGCAATAAGGTCTGTTGAAGGGTACGCATATGCGCCCCAGAGAGAGATTTGCGGGGTTGCCGCTAGGGGAAGACGGCGGAACGAGGGTGGAGGGTGGCTTGTGGAAAGTGTCTAGCCAATGGGTTGTGAAGCGAGTGGTGAAAGAGTGGTTAAATTAATATGAGCTTCTGAAAATCGGTTGTTGGGAGATGGTAAATCTTGTGGACCGTAATGGGTTATTTTCGGACAGTTCGGGTTGATCTGCAACGTTGCAAAGGGTGCAATCACTATCCTTCTGTAGTCGAAAAGGTCATCAGTCCCCCAACGGGTTGATAATGAATAATGACCTCCGCAATGGGCGGCCATTATGCACCCAACATCACATCCGGCCGTTTTGGCCTTCAGTTAATTCCAGCAAATAAAAGTTAATGATTCTAAGGGTTGTTTAAATAGGTAAAAATTGTATCTCTGTCGAGATTCTGCTTTTAGACTTACATTATTAACATTACAATTTAATTAACTTTCCTATTCAACAGACCCTCTTTCTTTAGAAATTGAACGTAATGGGTTAATATGTAACATTAGTAGTTCATATAAATTATAGGTTTTCTTGGATTACAGCTGTTTCTCCTGTTTTCACCATCCGCTCTAATTCCATGCTTAATTTTCTCGTGCTCATATGCGCATTAAAGAAGCTAAGGGGACAACTGTCAGAGAAGGACGTACCAAGAATGAGTTGTTGCTTGGAAAAGCGCCAATCTGAGGGAAGAGAGTTGTGAAAAAGCGGTTAAGAACAAAAAGCTTCTTAGAGACGTTTGTTGAGAGATAGTGAATGACTATATATGTGAAAACACGTTGTTATTGGACTCTTAGCATTTTCATAGTGTTTCGGCTAGTCAACCCCTTTCCAACATTAGGTCAAAAGTTCACATTTCTCACAGCGGGGCCAAAGGGTTCGGAAAGATCTCAAATATTTACTCCGTGGGCATGTGTTTGAAATGAAGGTCATATATCAGAATCACATACGGTTAATATTACCATCGAATATCATTGAGTATTCTTTGACCAGAACGTGTAGGCTGGTGCGGAAGCTGATGAAAAACAAGGTGAATTAAAAATAGAATTGAAATATTACGTCATTGTTACATATTGTTTAGATGATATTCTAAACGACTATTCATTTACTCTGTACATATAAAAGTTACGATTTTGTAAACGTACGTAAATTTATAATAACTTTAGGAATTAGTATTGAATACATCGGAAAGTAAAGTAAAAAAAAGTGGAATATATTTGTCATTATAAAATACAAGTGTAAAAAATTGAACGTTAGATTTCCAAGCAAGGATTCATTATACAGATAAAATAAATGAACTTCATTTCAATATGGGTCAATAAAATATTAATTACAGAGTTATCATACTTTCTAGTTTAAGCGCCTATTAGCATTTAATAGCTGCAGTTTATTCATGTATCACAAGATACGTTCAAACGTGGCTACGTCATACGTTCATACGTCCACGTTGCTAAGTATACGCCTCTGCTTGACTGCGCTTTGAGTTCTGAACATCATTAATAGTAAGTTGTGCTTGTCCTCCACTCTCTCATGCTGTCGCAATGCGTACAATTACCAAGCATTACATTGAAAAAATCATAGAATTTCAGTGTCCCTCAGTGTTTAATAGTTGTGTTAAAATCTAAGTGTTTGCATAAGCAGCATTTTATTCCGTCAAATGCTTTTTAGTCTAGTATAATCTGCACTTCGAAAACGTTGCCACCCAGCAATTCATACCAGTAATGCAATTACGTGCGTTCTTCATTTGTACACATTTCAGTAAAATTAAAATAACATAAAGCAACTGGTCGGCGCGGTAAGATCGCGCGAGGCATCTAGAGACATGTTGTGCAATATCTTCATGCACAGAACATGAACCACGTTACGTCAATGAAATCGACACGAGCTACGCTGGCACTTTCGCTGGTGGCATTTCACTCGTTTCGGGTAGCACACACACGCACATGTGAGTGGTACAGTATGAAGATTGTGCCGTGTGGTCCATATCATTAGCACTAACACAGATCAAGACGGCACAAATTTCGAGGTTATCCATGCCGATTACATTATGTCACTGCGCATGCAAAATGTCGCAACAAAATAAACTTGGAGTTAATTGGCTTACTACACTTAGGTTGAAAGTAGGTTACACGTAAAGTAGCGATTAGTGAGGCGGCAATACACGTGTTTGCGTAATAATTATAATAATAATAATAATAATAATAATAATAATAATAATAATAA
>BOPP01000190.1:243034-300620 GCA_017312745.1 Gryllus bimaculatus | reverse complement strand
TCAATGACGTTTAGTAGCGCGGTTCCTGTATTTCTGCCGGAACGGAAACCTGATTGCTGATCGTTTAACATGTTTTATAAATAAAACAATAATACACATAATTATTGTAAAATTTTCTAGAAAGTTAATACAGCCTATTTTATAATTCAATCCTATCCTAATTTATACAAATAAAAGCATCATATGAAACTCACAACTGCGGAATGTACAAATACCTGTGTGTAATATTATATTTTATTACTGTCATCTAGTCTAAGCCATTTCTTACTATAGGTCACTTAGGATTAAAGTAATACTCATTATCACCAGCTTATCGTCCATAAGTCATCTCAAACCGTTTCGAATCCGTTTACGGTCTCATCATCAGGTTAAACGTTCAAAAAGTAAAAGCAAAAATATGGAATATGAACAGAATTTTATGTGCATATTGTGACAATATTTGCTCGTCGAGAGGCTGTCCATTACACTAATGTATGTTATATTAAACATATATTACTTTAAACATATAAACAATATTGTGTCAGAATATTTAAAATCCTAAAAACAGACAACGATAATATCTTAATTATATAACTGCTTTCTATTCATTGCTATCATGCATTTACATAGAAAAAAATCAACGCAGAATGCAATTCAGTTTCCTAATTAATCTGTAACGGTGGCTGAGAAAGATGGAAAGGCAGTGAAAAAAATCTCTCTCTAGTTTTCACTTCACAAACAAACGAATATTTGCTAATTTCACGTTCATGTGAATTCTAATTAGTATGTAAAAGATCACATACTGATGGAACTTTATGTCAAACTACAACATCAAAGCGCTATTCACGTACTTGTATACTCGCATCGTCAAAATCGAAAATCGTACTCAGTACGATAATCAACCTCTGCGAAATTGCAATCTCCGCGATCTCTGTCAGCATCAGTAAAATATCCTGTCCGGCTGCATCTGGGCCATTCAAAACATCCCTCCACCGCGTTGGAAGTGCCGGTATTTCAGATAAGGACCGTGATGAATGGCCCTGCCGATAGAGCGTGCTGCGGTCGCCCGCACCGTGACGCAGGGGCCTACCGGATTGAGAGGGAGAGAAGGAGGAGGAGGAAGAGGAAGAGGAAGAGGAGGGTTAGAGATGCGAAACCCACCTGATTCGATTCGCGCGCCTTGACCTGTGAAATTGTCTGCAGTGAATCATGTATAAGATATTTCTCGAAACCTTATTCCCAACGTGGGTTCACACTGGTGGTCGACAGACGCGACGTGGCTTGGCACGAGTGCGAATGTAAGAGGCACAGAAGGATGTGTCAAGAGAATGGGGTGGAGAAATCTAGAATTACCAAGGACATTGCCGAGACAAAAATAAGAAATGAGTCAATAAGAAGGATTGAGAAATATATAAATAATGTAGAGGATCCGAAGGGAAGAAGCAGAAGAAAGAAGATAACGTTTTTTTAGGTATGTTTGTCTGTGTATCTTCATAATCGAAATGTAGATGCACCTTTAAACTTGGCATTTTAAAATGTATCCTACTTAATTACTAGTGGAAGTAAAAAGTGACGGTAATGTTATTGGAGAGTTAGTATGAATTCAAGTTTCTGTATCCCTCCCTACAGCGTTGATGCTTTGTTGTGAAATGCCGATGTATTATTTTTCATATCATTACCGATATTCTCTATCGGGGATGAACAAATATCTAATAACTTTATATTTATATGATAATTTGATTTACGTATACCGAGAAAGACTTATTTCTTGAGAACATAAAAAAATAATCAAAATTATTTGGTCTCATCGTCACCTCTTTCCCGTACCATTACTTGACCTTCATTATTTTGTTTTGGGTCTCGTCGATTCTTATTCTTAGTTGCTTTATGTCCCCTTTGTCCATCTTTGATGAATTATTTGGTTACGTGTAAAAACATAGTACGTATTTGTAAGCGTAAGGTTTTTCAGCTCGAGCCAATGTCTTGGTGGCTGTTCGGGTGATGCTGGTTTGTTGGCTGAGAAGCCCACGTCATTATTCTCGTAAGTGTAGTGCATGTTTTATCTTCCCCCGCTGGATGGCGAGATCCGGCGCCGACCTACCGTCGGTTAGCGGGGTTTTCCTCAACCAGGTATCTCAAACCAGCGGGGCACCGCCTCAGCCTAACTAAACGCTACTGAACTAAACCAACTGAGCTAAGCGTCAAAATTATTTGTCTTTGTTAATTATTTTTGTTCTATATTACAAAATTTTCGGTTATCTACAACTTTGTTTCGTTTGCCAAAGATTTACCTATACTGTAATATGAAATATTATACTATATTTTCATAATGTACAATTATGTAAATCCGCCTAAATATTTCAGAAAAAGTAACGTCCGATTGATGAAAATCTTGAATTTCAGTAGCATTTTCATTCTAATCTTCGCAACATAGAAAGGCAGAGATCAGCGCGAATGGCGTTTGGTGCCATTGCAGTCTCGCGCCTTCGCTGTTCAGCGCTGAGCGGGGAAGCGCGGCGGAGCCGAACTGCGACAGAAACGGAGCGCAGATCGCTTGGAGGGCAGGGCCATTTCCCGTCGGCCAACGCGTTGGAACGGCCAGCGGAGCGCCCGGGCTGGCACAGCAACGAGATTGCGAGATTGCCGCGGCCGGCCGGCCGTCCGGCGCCGCTACTCCACGCAACTATTCGAGGCGACCGGTCGAGGCAACTAGTCGCACGACCCCACGCTTCACGGGCGGCTGAAGCACCGCTTAACACCGTCTGGAATGTCTCTGCGACCCGCAAGCTCTCGGCGAAGCGACTACTTTGCTAATTTAAGCAAACTTTTACGACAGGGATCATTGCAGAAAAGGCGCAGCATTCGGTGTAATTTGCCAATAAAGTTGTCGCATGCAAACATAAAGCGCAATGTCTTTCCTAAATTGTAAGTACTTTCCTTAAATTATTATAGTTAACTTTTAAATACATTTCTTTATACATATATTATTTATCGTCAAAAATATTAAAACTTATACGTACCGTATGGAGTAAGATGTTTAAACGGCGGTGCTTTTTGAGTTCCAGATGCACAACACAAATGTTTTAATAGGTATCAAAAAACGATGAATAAGCGTACTGACAACGCCTGGTTATCAACATTTCAAAACTAGAAATGTTCGCTCTCGGCTAATAGGAAGCGTATGGCAAACAAGTTTCAAGGTGTGGTATTGCTGATCAAATAAAAATCCACACCGCCAGCTCTTTATTTCTACCGCAACCAGCTACTACCGCAAAGTTACGTTCATGTTCAGAAGCAAAACAAGGGGTCGACTCAACTTTTTTCAATAGGTTAAGGGAAACTGGGAGAAAGACATCATCGAGATCGGAGGTCTTTGATTATTGGATCCGTAAGCTATTTAACAATCGTGATCGAACGCTAAGGTTCCAATGAACATCTTTACCGTTTCAGTATTTTTGGTTTCGGAACCGATAAGATGAAACCTATAATAATTCGAATGTGTATCAATCTCACCCTATAATGATAACATCTAATGTAATCATTATATCATTGTCCGTCAAGTAGTCGTTGTAAAACCCGTCAGATCATAAAAAATCTTAATTTTAGTACCCTAAGCGTAGTTACAACATTGAAGTCATCACAAACATTTGCTTCAAACAGGAAGCAAATTAAGAAGTATTAGTTGAGATTTGTCTAGTGTGAGCATATGTAATCACTAGTTCACGATTTCAGTCCCTCAGTTTGAAGTATCTGATGTTTGAATCACGTCTTTTAAGAATTTTCTACATCTAAATAACTGAATCTAATGAGAGCATTGCACCATGATGAGACAAGACGCCGCATGCTCTTGTCGTTTCTCTAGGTCTCTCCTCTCAATTCCGAGCGGATATCGGAGTATCTCTTTAAACAATGGTCCAAGAACCATGGCGCAATCTTTCCTCTCCCGTCCAGTTCCCACCTTCGTCCTTAGAGACAAACGACTGTCAGATACGCCATTATGATCTTCCATGAATCAGACTCATGAGAAGTCTTGCGCTGTCTCCGGATGTCAAGTGTGAGTAAATGGAAACTGTCTGAATTATATATCAACGAACAGAGAAGGCTACTAAAGCTAAGAGCACGAAAATATCATATATATATATATATATATATATATATATATATATATATATATATATATATATATAAAGAGATAAGATTCAATAGTTCAGAAAGTATTATTCAAAATGTTTCCCCCTGGAGGGATGGAGTAGGGGTTAGTTATTGAAGGCATGTTCGAGGACATGCAACCCGCAACGCATCATAAGTTGATAGCTCTCTGACAGAGCAGGGAAGAGGGAAACGTGGGTCATGGATGGGACGAGGCCGGACGAAGTGAGGTAGAGACTGGGAAGAAAAGGGCAAAGAGAAGCAATTCCACGAAAGGAGCTGCATAATAGGGCAGTGCAGGATACATCAGCGTATGGTGGGATATAATCGGCGCGTGGAAATACGAGACAAAGGGACGGGGAAGGGTGGGTGATGACAACGTGGATAATATAGAGTCGGGGCGATGTGTGGATGCAATTATAGTTCGTTCAGTTTCTTGTTTGATACATTCTTGTGATAAATACTTAGACAACGACTGGTAATTCAGCTTTTTTAATGAGTATACGTTATTTTTTACACTTTCCAATCATTCGTGACGGTAGGCTTACGGTTTGTTCAAATTTAGAATATTTTTGTGTATTTAGTATATTTATATTTTATTTATTATTATTAATAATATATTATTTATATTTACTCTTTTTATATATTATTTAAATGAAATTATTAGCACGAAATATGAAAATAAGTATGGGCCACATTTTACCTCATAACAGTAACAATCGAATAAAAAACGTGCGTTCGCATTATGTAAGCAGTTTCTGGAAGGAAACGCTCAATGCCCTCTCCGCTTACTGGGTGCATACGCAAGTTGGCGTTTACGAAGTTTTTATAGCAAACGACAAACGTAATTTGCGCCGTGTACGAAGAGGGGAAATTTCACGACTCGCGCAGCTACTTTCCGGCCGCCCCGAATTAGCTTTACGGCTGCGATGTTAAAACTCGTGTGCGAAATTTTACTCTCAATTTCAACCCTTAAAAGGCTGCTTTTTTATCCTTCTCGTTCTGTTTACTTAACCGCAAGTTAGACTAATGCATGCACGAGCTCCGGTCTGAAACGTTTTTATGAAGATCCTATTATTGTTAAAGCCTTACATATTTTTATCCTAACGGTCGATTTAATTGTCGTTACTTCCCACTCTTATTAAACGTCACTTAAGCGCTGTTTACTCGCGCACAGCTAGCTACACGACTGTCATCTAGATAGTTACTAGTGACCGGGGCAGTGCGACTGGCCTCCCACACTGTCCCGTCAGACATACCGTACGACAAAGAGTTCTTAAAATTTCTATTGCATGAAGCAAAGTTACACATCTTCCCCCCAAACCTCTTTGACACTAGCGAAGTGTTTCTTCTTCCTCTTCAATCTCCTTGTACGTAATTCAACGGTCGCAGCAACACAGGGAGACGAGCGGAAGTCGGTGGTGGTTACGTGAAGAAAGATTGAGTTCACGGGCGCCAATTGTTTGCTCTGTAATTTCAATCCGTGGCCATCTGCATTGTCAGATTGCAAGCTCCACTAAGTTATGTCAAATTCCACAGACAGGAACAATGCAGTTTACGTGGTATCATATTTGTTATCTCTCTTTGCTCGAGGCAACGTGTGTATTTGGCGTGTTTCGTAATGAACGGCCACGTAGCACATGGCATTACCTAGTTGAAGGTAGACATTCAATTTTGTGGTTTATTTCACTCAAAACTGCTGGCTTAGTCCCAGACGCGTGAATAGTGGTGTGGTTCTATTTGATCGAACCCTATCTTGCTGGTCTTCGCTCAATTCAACTTGGGAAAACGTCCAGGGCATTTTCTGCCTGCAGGCTACAATTCCTGAGCTGTATATGGTACTATTTTATCTTTTAGGTTGACATGAGCGTAGCGCTTCCCAGTTGGCTTTGCGTCACGCATTCAACTCAAGACTTCTGGCAACTTCCAGGGAGTTCAAATATTTTATAATGTGTTTTTTCGAATGTGCAACAGTCTGACACTTTGTGTGTACCAATTTATCATTCAATTTTTTATTTACATGGTGTCATTTCACCAACTCTACGGAATTTTTGATAAGTTAAATACTACTTTCCTAATCGATAAAAATTTTATATTATATTCAACAATTTGTCACTCAACCTTTTACTTATAATGTGTCATTTTACAAAGTGAAAACAGTTCTTCCACATTCTAAAAACTATGATAAATCGTATCATTTGTATGTCCTAATAAATGTTACTATACCTTTATTATTATTATTATTATTATTAAATGAGTTACTCATCTCGATTTCTTTATTTGGTCTGTGCCACCAAAGAGGTAGGATTTGCTACCACATTCATAGTAGTTACAACTACAATTCAAAAAATTGAAGAGTTTAATGAATACGAGATTTGCACTATTATTTTAAGCGATCTTTATACTATCCGATGTCAAAGTTTAATCAAAACATTTAGATCAATTTCAAGAAAATTTTCAAAATATTGTTGAGGCTTCATGTGAAGTCCCAACCCTTAAAATCAAAGTATCCGTTGAAACTCAAAGGGCCTCTGCTTCATTTAAACCGATCGGAAATTATTAATTTTGGATAAAATCGTCTGAACAGTTTAGGCGCTAGCGTGGAAAACAGTCAGACAGATGTCCAGACGGACAGACAGACAGACGGACAAACGTTTTGCTGACAATCGATTTTTTGGTATCAGGGACCCACAAAATATGGATTCTGACTACACAATGTTAAAGGAAATTATTATTTACAATATATAGGAACAAGATTTATCCGAGTTTTCTGTCCAAAATTAGTCGTTTTCCGGCACTTTATGACAATAATTTTACTACTTACAAAGTAAGGCCGAGAAACAAAAAATGGAAGCATCAAATATCTGTCTTTAGAAATCTCTACCAGTCGCCAAATCCTGGAGAATTTGATTTGGTCGAATTTGAATTTCATGCATTCAGTTATCAACGTTGCACTTCTATTCATCTTATTTCAACCAACATAATTGTCTTCACCAAATTAGTTGATATTTTTTATTCACCCATTTTTAGTAATTTGAATCAATTTACTACACCTAAGAAAATAAAATATTTTCTGTTGGCCACTGGTTTTATAATGTCAGCTTCTTGTCTTTCACAAAGTAGATATTTTTTTTGTTGACGTAAGTAACCTATTAGTTCTAATGCATGTTTGTTTTGTTTACTTTTGTTGCTTCAAATTTGTATGTTTATACCCAGAGAATTTATGCGTCAGGAGTTGTTCGATGTTTTATATATCATAAGTTTTATTGTTTCATAATGTTATTTTCATTGTACATATTTTGAACATGCTAATGCAAATAATAAAATCTAATGAAATATTTGTATATAAGACAAATAAATGAATACGTAAATAACTGTTACGAGTTGCAAGACTTCCTTAACGATCGTGATTTTCGTCTAGTTCACCACTAATCAAGAGGTTCAAACATGATATGATAATTTGGTTTCTTCTGTACAGTAAATGCAACTTTCCTCCTACCTAAACGTCACAAGGCATGGAAATTCGTATTTTGTCGTAAAAAATTGGCGCGACTAAGTGTTGGCTGTTGGTTGAGTTCAGTCAGCTGGAAAGTTGACGCTTGCGTGAGGGAGAGTCGTTCCAATCAATTCGAGGTGGTGAATCCACAGCTCCCACGGTAGTATGTGCGCGGCGTCGATCGAATATTTGACGTATGCTCTTGATAATTGCTTGTTAATATGCGTTCTAGGTCGCCTCGTCTCTCAAATTGCATTCCCCAAATTCAAACGGAAGTGTCAGAGGTCGTTGGCGGTTCTAATGAATGTTGCCGCCCAGAAAGGGCTCGTCGAAATGTGGAGCTACGAGCCAAAGGAAATCGTTTGAATAGTGAAATATGATTGGTGCGCCGTTTTGCCTGACGATTGTAACTGCACGCAGCTGCATCTGTATCATTTACATAGATTACAATATGTTTTATCAAAAATATATACTAATACATTTATTTTGATGAAATACATGATTGATAATTTACAGAGTGATACTGTGATGATTGAACTTCTGTGACAAATCAATAGGCAAACGTACACTGTTTATCACTTCTGTATTATTTATCTATGCAAGTGAACGAGAATAAGAAATTTTATCACTATATTATTACTAATGATTGAAAAAAGATGAGCAATTCTTCTGGTATTTTTTGATAATCAATTTAATTTAAGTTTCTTTGAATTTGTGTCAGTGAAAATGATCAAATATAGTAATACATATAGTTGACGTTTTTGTGCAGCAAGAGTAATATTTTGATTTGCTCTTTCTTGACTAGTCACGTGACCGTTCACGCGGTCTCGCCTGCACATCGGAGCTTTCGCGTTCACACCTGACCTCAACGTCGCAGCTTATCAGCGCGCCGCAAGGGGTTCCATTTGCAAGGCTTCTACCAGCGTGCGGTCCCGTTTGACGGCTGACGTCAGCCGATCCGTTAGACCCGTCAAGACGCTTTGACTCTCGTCCGGCTGGAGTGGACTTGCGCGACTACTAGTCACCCGCCAGAGACAGAGCTAACGTTATATTTTTTTATTTAATAGGTAATTATTACAAACGAATTAGATTACTTGATCCTATGTGGCTAGGCCGAACGCCTTTAAGCCATTACAATACCTACATCCTTTCGCGTTCTAATCTTTCGAATTCTGGTATTCACCACAAATGGTCTCTCCATCGCATCAAAGCCGCGGAAAAGAGACCACAAGGTACGGCTCAGGAAAAAACCCCTGAAGGGGGAAAACCTGCCGTCAGAAGACGAGTACATTCTAATCTATCCGACGTTTATTTTAACTATTTTATTTTCTGGCGCCTTTCCGTCTCCTTCAAGTGCTTGGCTTCCTTAGCACCTGAAATTTAACTGCGCCACAGAAGATCGTCCGCACCAACGCTTCTGCCCTTACATTTTCAATCCCCCTTTACCTTCACCCCCTAATGTGCTTATTACTATGCCAGTTTTATTTTATTTATTGTATTGACCAGTTATTTACCAATTGACTCGCGACTTATGACTTATTTTCTTAACTGTTTACTAACTAACATAAAACTACCTGATTAACTTACTTATTGTTTGCTTATTGACTTATTAATTTCTCTCCAGTATAGGCTCTGCTCAAGCCTAACCATGTCCCGTGTTTTCCCACCCCTTATTTCAGTTTTCCCTAATGGCCAGACCTTTCTAATAAAAGGTTCCAATTCTTTCATAAAATTTATTGCTCTTTTGATCCTAAAAATGTTTGAAGCGAGCAATGTTAATTAGAAACATAGGAGAAAAATTCTTTGCTTTTATTACCCGCCAATATATATATATATATATATATATATGGCGAGTATAAATTTTCCTTTGATTTCTGATGATAACTGTCGTACTTGACACTTGCATTCCCATGGAAAGGTAAAAGTGAGAAAATATACTTTCGTTTTTCATAGATTAATTTTAATAATCAATTTGTAGCTAAAATTACTTTCTATATAACTTTAAAGTTAAAGCATATAGACATTCTATATCATTATGGGAAATGCATAAACTGTTTCTTTGGAGAATGGAGTTAATTGAGTAAATAAGACGTATCGAACACAAAATGAGGGATAAACAGAACTCCAGCATGTGTTCAAATTTGATCAAATGGAAAACGATTTATCCTCAGAACAAATTCGTTTCCCGACCTTCGTCCGCAAAGTTCCTCCACTCGATCGTCGGGGAGAACGTTTAGAGTGTGCGTCTTCGCTGGGAGCTGTCTCGCAGCAGCGGCGACGGGCCGCTCTCTGCCTCTGCGGGACGCTCTGCATCTGCGCCAGCGGGGGGGGGGCGACTAGCAGAGCGAGGACAAGAGGACATCAAAGGGAGCCCCGCCCCGCGGCGGTGGGGGTGGGGGTGGGAGGGTGAAGCACACGGCCCAGCCACCCCGTCGCCCCGCATGCCCTTCTCATTCGCTCTCGAGTGAATGACTTGCGGGACTTCTGCTGGGAGTGGCTTCCCCGATGTACGCGGGTGTGGGAATACTTTAAATCTTTCCAGCGCGATAGTAAAAAGTATGCACCTTGGTGCGTTGTGCATTGGCTGCACAAAGGTTCAAAATTAGAACCACCATTTCGTCCCCGTGTGTGTGGTTGCATGGTAGATTAATTTATGAACCACCGATGAAAGATTGCAGAAAATAGTTCTCCGAAGCAGCGAAAGATATAGTAGACACAATTAATTCCAGACGTACAGGAAGTATTTCTTAGAAGCATTTTTTTACAACGTCTACAAAACATTTCCTTGTCAGCTGTTGGGGTGAGATCTGAGTTGTGCCACTAGGGCAAACAATTTTCAAATGGTTATATTCTTGAAAGATTTAAACCAAGGAATCTGAAACTAAAGTGCAAGGCAGGCTTGTAATAGGGTACGTGAACTATTACCATGGGAAGATTTTAATAATTTAACTATTCAATAAATAAGAATATACTGTTTGATGTTTTCATCTTTCTTATTACCAATTAAGACAATTTAGATATTGTTATCATCATACATCTTTCTTTAATCTGCTATACAATTGAGCTTCTTCAAAGTTCTTCTCATGTAAAAATTTATTGACTTTTAAATTAATTGTAATCCTTAGTAATTTAGAAGAAATCAAAAAAACTGTAACTTTTGTCTTGGATGAACATTAAACATTTGTTAATGTGTAACAGTTTGTAAAATATTTGAGAACGTCTGCATAGAAGAGTTTCTCAAATATTTGAGAAAGGATTGTTTCATTTTGCATAATGCGAATCCTCTAAGGAACGGTTTTTCTCAGAAAACCATCCAAATGATGTTCAACTGCTTGTTAAAGTTTGTCGAAGTCTTACGATATTTCAGAATATTATCTTCAGTTTACTGGCATTCCTCTGGACGGGAATGCCCATAAATTAAGGATCGTCAGCAGGTTCTACTTGGTACAAATTTCTTCAGGTAAAAAACTTGAAGCTGGAAGAAACCTCTTATACAAATTTGCATAAAACATTCCTGATCAATGTAATATTTGTACCTAAGCCTGTTTCCATATTACATGACACACCTTTATTGTAGCACAATAAGTATTAAAACAAAATAAGCTTTACGAAATCTAACACGATATTAGTTATTTCGGAATATTTTTACAGCCTAATACATAACAATGCTCTTAATTCTTGAAAGCATTGATTTTGTACTTATACTTTTAAAATCACTAATATTTTATATCCTGAGTAATATTTTTTATCATTAGATTTTTCTTTAATCAGTAATCGAATTTCGTAAATTTAAAATGATTTTCAATTAACTAAAACACAAATAGGTCGAATTTGCGACCCCTCTAATGATTTAACGAATGATTTAAATACTTATATTTGTGACAAACTTCTTGAAAATACCCATCTCATTTAAAATATAACTATATGTCTATTAAATCGCTTTTTTTGGAAAATCGGAAATAGTGTAATTCCAAGGGTTTATACATGTATATGCACCCACAGACAGAACGCAAAAAAATGTTAAACACCAACAAGAAAGTAATAAAGTTTAAAAATAAAAATTGAATGCAGAGTTAACATGTTCAGCAAAAATGAAAAAACAAGAAATTTGGAATAGCATTTCAACCTAAAATAACTTTCTTTGATAAATTCAATTGTAAAATCTTTCGACGCATTCCCCAAAAAATTACTTACACTTAGATGTTGGACATAATTATTATTTCTCATATTCATTTGAATTGTTTCCGCTCTATTTTTAGGTAAGAACATGATTCATTTTTCGAGAATGATAATTACAACTTCTACTTGCAAATGATACCACATATTTTAAGTTCCAAAATAATATTATTGGTAATGACGAATCCTTCGAATCATTTGATTATAATACATTCATGCAGTATTTATTTTACTCATTGCATTGCAGTCAGTGCGCTTAATTAACCATACAAATAAATATTATACATTCAACAATTTTCTGATGTGATCTCCGCAAACATTTTATGTTTTCCCAAAATCCACTATTATTTCAAATACGCTGTTTGTATTCATTACCCTTGTTTGTTTTAGCGGAATGTACAATATTTGTTTTTATTAATTTAGGTTATCGTTTAGCATTATAGCACAAGGCCATTATGTTTACACGCCATTGTGTTAGAACCTATTCGTCGGCTTTAAACATCCATTCAAATGGGATGTTTATTTTTTTTCAAAAAGGCATTTTAAAAATTGATCTTAAATATGAATTCATTTTTTGTGAAAATAACTTTCTTTTACACTTCTATCGAAGCTCGTGTTTCTTCTTCCTTCAGTTTCGTGTATTTTTAATACAATATGTCTTAAATTGGTGACCAATAGATTTCTCATAGGCTTTTTCATCATCATCATGGCATTTATCATTAATCATCGTTACCTTTTCGTATGTTTTTCATCACTCAAACTGAAAAGCACCCAACGGGTATCGTTCCCACATCACTCCTGCCAAGTCTTAGCGCTTCAGTATAAACCACTACCCTATAAAAATAAAACCAGTAAAAACGCTTCAGTGGTGGCAAGTGACTGGTGAGGATGTAATTTTATGATTCAAAGTATTTTGCGTTGCTCACTCACATTATATTTGGTACAAATCTTTCATTCATGAAAGAAGGTTACAAAAGAATTGTCCAGGAGCTATTCTAAAATCTTCACATTTAATTTGGATGATTCATTTATGATTTTGTGCGCGTCAACTGCAAAGGTCTTTGGTCCCGTAAATGTAATGCGTGTATTTTCCTCGGGAGTTAGCCCGTTGCTAGATGATCGGATCCGGTGCCGACATTGCCGTCGGCTGGAGGGGTTTTCCCCAACCAAGTATCTCCCACATCCCAGCTGGGAAAGCAATAAGCTTCCGATCGGTGTCCCGCCGTGTGTGGTAGTATAGTGAATGTTGTAGTAGTGTGTGTGAGTAATTAAAGTAAGAATAGCACAAGGACTAGGAAGGAAAAATTGCGCGCGGTCTATAGCCCGTTTTTAGGGTATTGCTCCGGAATTTCCTTTGGATTCTTGCCATTTAAGTAGTGTACCGTTCGTAAGCAGCAATTACCATTTTTCCTCCGAAGTCCTCGCAGTTTCTGACGTTTGTGCGGGGAATTAGCAACAAGTATAGAACTTCGACGCAGACAAGGGAGAGATAATGGTATCTTATGATAAAGATGGAGGAGTCGCCGCACAGCGCAGTGGCATTGCACGACTGCAGAGGCAGCAGAAAGTTTAGAGGCAAAGTTCGGTGGAAAACGACACCTGAAATTGCCGGTTTTTAAAAAAATACTCTAAACACATTAAAAATAATAATAATAATAATAATAATAATAATAATAATAACTGCAAATGAGCGTATGAAGTGAGCGTATGAGCATATCACATGAATTTCACATCAATTTTTAAAAAGATAAGTAATGCAAACACAAATAAACAAAAATAAAATAAAATAAAACCACATATAGACAAATATAAAAATATATAAAATGTGCCCATCTCTACTCTGTACCAATCTCTTCACTTTACCTGACTTTACCTCACTGCATCTTCTTTCGGTAACATATAATCTATTCATTAACGGAAAGTACACACCGTCACTTTTAATGGTCTTCACTACTCAACACTTAACTCTACACTTGCGCCCTGAAATGTCGAAAGCATAACTCTCGTGCTTTTGGCATGGTTCGCTACCATTTCTGCAGGTAAATTTTTCCAGTGAACAAGTGTCCTATTCACAATGATTAATTTTTCTACATCTGTTCTGCGCTTTCTGCATTTTAATTTGTGTCAATGGTCATCTCTACATAAACAGCATGGCATATCAAGTCTTTTATTAATAGCTTTCCATGTCGGTTGATTTTTGTGCGCCTTGAAGACGACACATAGCCGTGCTGCCTTTCTACATGTAACTAATGATTCCCAGTTGAAACTTCTCTCGTTTTCTCAAGAGATCTCTACTTTTTAATGTCTTTGGTCAATATGGGACCGCTTTTAAAATCGCGTATATCAGCCTTTAATGAAACCGTGTAACCCAAATATCACCTTTCATTTGTTAGCGTCCCACCCGTGAAATTTGCGTTGTTGGTATTGATGTTGGCTTTATTAGTATAATGCATGTGTCTCAGTAATCTGGCTGGCGTCGTTGCTGAGTCATGCATCTCGGAATTAGAGCTACATTTAACATCTCATGCGGCGTAATCAAAATAATCAGAGCAAGAGAGCGTAATAAATAATACATAAAGAAATCGAGCTAAATTCGCTCTAGACACTTTAAGACCCATACTAGCTGTTTCACAAGATCAACTAGTAATGTTTGTTCTTGAATTATATTCCTACGATCTCATTTCGATTATAGTATTTTTCTCCAAATTAAAGAATCATAATTAAATGAGGATAGAGAAAATTTTGATCACACACGATATTCTGTTATCAACTCTTCAGTTGCGAAAAAGAAAACATTTAGGCAATTTATTTATTTTCAGTTACATCATATTTTTCAACAAAACTGTACATTATGTGAATTTTATGAAAAACGCACTATTTTTATTTGGGGACAATTCTATAAACAAGTTCGTCAGAAATTGTCATCGTATAAACACGTTTGTTCCTGATGGTCGTTAAATAAAACATTTCCATTTTTGTTACAATCCATCCAGTACATAGCCTCTAACATTTTTAGTAGTATGCTTAATTAAAATCAATTGTAAATTTAATTGAAATAAATTTCTAAATATTGTTTAAATAGAAATAAAAAATATACTTTCATAAAAATCAATTTGATTAAGGGAAATACAAAAAAAATTAGAATATCTTTGATAGTTCCAAGCAAATATTATTTTAATATTTTATCGCTTCAGCGATTGTGTGTTCTAGTTCTTCAGAATGCAGCACGTGGTTTCAGATTTAGCTTTATCTTAGAAAAAACTGTGCGTTGTAAACATTTTGAAACCCATTTCTTTTCATACATTACGTTTAAGTGAACACGGGTTCATCGTTGCTGGTACTTGTTGTGATGTCTGGTATCAATCCCACGCCAATAAATGCAAGAGATTCATCAATATCATAACTGAGAAATTGTAAAGATATTTCTAGTTGTCTGGTAATGGAAGAGTTGATATCGGCAATGTCCCGGATTCGATGCTCCTGACCCTGTTCATAGTACAAAATGTGGGTTGGGATCAGCGGAAAGTCCTGATGCACAAGAATGCAATACAATACTTTTTATTGGCGTCAAAATAGTACTTTTTGTAAAACGTCTTAGTGAGTTAGGAGAAGCGTTCCAGTGCCTGGACTATATGAAATTTACGATTATTACCGAAAATTTAAGGCGCAGGAAGAGATGAAGTGTTGAAATCCTTTACGTTACTTCTAAAAATTATAAAATAATTTAAAGCAAATATATAATTTTATATAGAAAATATGTCACCCTGACAAGTTCACTGTCTAGTATCTCTACATTAAAATATTCACTGTTTATTTGTCTTTATATCGCATTGTTGAAGCCTTCGTTAAGTATGTTTGTATATGTTTTTTTAATTCGCAGACTTTTTTGGTTTAATTTGAAAAAAAGGTTTCACACTTCAGAAGGTTAAATGACATATTGGCTACTGGCTATAACTTCGAATTTTTGCAATTAGCTGTTGCCACTTCAGAGAATATGTAAGTAAATATTAGGTATAATTGATACAATTTTTAATGTATTTTGTGTATATATATATATATATATATATATATATATGATTTTATGTGATTAAAATGTATATTTAATGTTTTGCAGTGAGTTATGTCTAATATGATATAGATGTTATAGGATTTTAAAAGGAGATTACTGGCGATTTTACAAAATGTATGCTAATGCAATATCATAAATCGAAAAGTGCGTGATTCATAATATAAAAACATGTTGCATTTGAGGAATTTACAATATGTGTTCACAAATTCACTTAAATCTTATTGCATTCATTTGTAGAGTATGATAATGAATTAAATAAAAATATTTACATAGATTAGAAATTAACAAAATAGTGCCTCTGGAGAGATAGAAAATGTGATTTGTTCGTAAAAAACTGCAGAATATATGGGTTGGAAGTCAGAATTATTACCTTCCAAGTCAGCCTTCCAGACCACTGCGCCTCGAGGCGAAAGCCTTTCCATGCGCAAAGCACTCTGCACGTAGAACTGCGAGTTGAGAAACTCGAGGTGTAAAATGTGACATAGTTGTTGGGTAGTTTCTGACGAGAAAATTTTATTATACGTTTTCCAACAAGAAACTTCGGCATATTATTTTCTGCAAGGGAGTAAATATTTCGCATACTTTTGCTTTAATTAGTACGTAGCACATGCATACCTTTATTTTCGTGTGTAAGTCTTTAAAATTTACAGCTTAAGTTTGAGAGTTGCGTGACTTTCCAAGTAGTTGTTTCCGAGGAGTTAAATATTTTTGCAATGCGCAATATCAGACGTATTTCTTCAAAATTCTAATCATAAATTCTTTTTCCGTAGTACTGCGGGAAATCAGTAAGGTCTGCTACACAAAAATCATTTATTTGAACGTTTAAAGTCTTGTATGGAATGGCAAAATAATATATTTATTTATATCAATAAATAGTCCATGCCCATTGAACACCACTTCATGACTGTCTTATAGTATTGAATCTGTGTTCTTTTGATTGCGCTAGACCAAAAAATCTTAACTTTACGTACTATTAATACAAAAATAACTTCTTAAAAAAACGAAAAAAATATCGATTATCTTCCGGTGTATCAATATAAAGAATATATAGTATCACACGGCATGTGTGAGTAATGAATATATTTGTAATAATAACATTATAGTGAATTATAATATAATAACAGTACAGAATTATCACAGATAGAATCTACGTACTAAAGTAAACAGTAAAATACGTTACTAGATCTACTGAGCACCATCTGAACTAGTGGTTCAATAACAGTAGGTATTTTCTCTCATTAAAAACGATTTGTTAATATTTTAATAACGTAATTTCTGCACATATTAACACATTGCAACCCTCTATTGAAAAACTCATTTCCAATCATAGTAATTGGTTTTGAAAGAAATGTTTTATACAAATTTTGTTGGAAATTTTATTCTTTTTAAAATTAACTAAAATATTTTCGGAATTTAGTTATATAAAATACAGAAAAACAAAACATGACAGAAAAATACCAGTTTTCTGGCCTTCTGAGGTTAGCACAGGGTTTGGGAGGTTGAAAATTTTGAGTTTTAACTATTGCCCAGATATATAAAATATAAGCAAAGAGAAAGGTTTTATGACCTATAAATTATTCAAGTAGAATAGAAGCTTCCATTTGTTAGAATTTTCTTTCATAAGCGCCTGATAATTATCATCGAAAGAATGTCTTCTTCAGAAATACTCTTCGGATAATATTCGCCATCGTCGAATTCTGGAGTGAGTAGTGTCCTTTGCCAGAAAGAACATCCATGACGAGTTGCGATCACACATGTTTTGTATTGGTTATTGTCTAATTTATATCTTAATGGATTATTTTTACTTACTACGCCCACGGATGAAAGAGCGCAACCTGCAGTTTTAAGTTTCTTTTTATTTAGAACTTGCTAAGTAGGAATTATAGAAATATGTTTTAAACGCTTTAAAACATCAGTGACGCTCCACTCAGCTAGAATTTAGTGAGCTAGAAAGTAAAATGGTTTGGACCTAATCGTAACAGTCTTACACTATTATTAAGTATAACTGATGTACCTTAAGTTTTCATAAGACCTAGAGTGTAATGGAGAATATGAAGTTGTTAGGGAATACATAACCTTTATTAACTTATTACTTAATCACATGTTCTTTATGCTCATTTACGAAATTTAACATTCTCAGGATACACATTACTATATAGTTACCAATCTTAATTCCATCCGTGATATTATTTCACGACTCTAACATTGTAATAACTAAACATCAGTTTCGTCTTATGATTGCTAATAATGGTATACTCCTTTGCTTCAACCCTACTAACATATCTTTCCACTCCAAATCTTGCCAATCCCGGAAAGTTACACGAACCACAAACTTTCACAGATTACATCACGTCATATTATGCAGGATAAAACGTTTTATTGTCTCCAGATTCTCAAATTAAAACCATCCATTGAAGTTTCCGCATTTCCTTGTCTTCGCGTATCGTGCTTCAACAACATCCTCGGAGTGCTGCGAGTCAGGCGATCTCGACAGCGGAGTTACCGGAAGTCGTAAGGAGTCGGCCATATCTGCGCAGGCAGCTTCGCCCAACCGAAAACACATAAACGGAAGGAAGCCCCGCGGGGCTTCGGTGGCTTGGCGTCCACGCGGGCGACCGCACCCCGCCCCACCTCGCCCCACCCTACCCCACCCCACCCAACGAAAACCCAGCCCACCTCACCCTGCCCACCCCTGCCTCACCACACACACTCCAACCGCCCCAACCCATTCCCACCTCATCCTATCCATTCCATTCTATCCCAGCACACCCCTACTCTGACTTACGTCCTCCAGCCCGCTCCGAACCTCTCCGACCTACTCTGCAAAACATGGCAGCATCCTAGGTCGACCCATCACATCCCTCCTCAAACCTCTTTGTTCCTCAATTCGCCGCCTCTTCATACAGCCTCACTCCACTCACCGCTACGGCACATTACGCTACACCTGTACCTGGAACATCTCGCTCACTTCTAACCCAGCCCCTTCACGCCCCCAAACCAAACCTCTCTCACCCAAACCCTCCCACCCTACACCGATCCTCCCACTTGTACCTCCCCATTCTTTTCCGCCGTTTTCAGCCCTCACATCGCCACGGCCCGCTCCGCCTCGCTCTCCCCGCCCCGGCAACGCATCATCACGACTCGCTCTTCCCCACCTCTGAATGCACACCCCACCTTCCGCGTCACCTGTCTTGCCGCATCTCGCTCCACCCCGCCCCGCCCCACACCGCTTGGCATCGCCCAGCACCCGCTCTCAGCCCCGCGCGGGATGTGAAGTCGGGCCCTTCCTCCCGCGACGCGCCGCTCGTAAAGCGTCTTGGAGCAGGAACGAATGCGCTGACTGCGCGCAGGCGGTGGGGCGGTGGGGGCTGTCACCCGATGGCTGAGATGGCGACGGAAAATTTGGTGGAGGTAGACGATTGCTACGAAGCAATAGCTGAAGCTGTGGCAATGCTGAAAATGTAGCAGTGGAGACTCAGGGATTTCACAAAGTTGCATCGGAAGGGGTGTTTATGATGTTGGAAGTGACGATGCTTTTCTTCGTTTTGTGTTTTGCTGTTGTTTCGCGAAGAATTTAATTAATGTACGCCAGTTATAAAAACAAATGATGGATGTAATCAGGGAACTCAGAACAATATGGGGTTGTAAACGAGATCTTCGGTTCAGTCGTGCCTTTGGCATTGGCTTCATCTGAAAACTAATTAGTAGGTGCAAGGATGCAATGAGCTACATGTAATTATCCCAATGTGTCGCAGTTTGGCAATCCCAAAATTAGGATGACATCGTGTGATTTGAGAACAGAGTAATTGCTGTGGCAGAAACCGCCATTGCAAGTTAATTCAATAGCAGATGTGTGCAATAGTAGCAGCAATGCGATTCGTGGGGAGCTTA
This sequence comes from Gryllus bimaculatus, assembly GCA_017312745.1. Taxonomy (NCBI): domain Eukaryota; kingdom Metazoa; phylum Arthropoda; class Insecta; order Orthoptera; family Gryllidae; genus Gryllus; species Gryllus bimaculatus. The sequence goes on along the minus strand of BOPP01000190.1, from coordinate 280,860 downwards.
TGTTATCTTTAAAGGATATGGATCAAACCGTTATGACAACAGAGGCACAGAGAGACAGCTGGGGAGGAGTCTGGCTGGTGATGATAGGCACTCAGGCTGTGGTGAGGGCTGTGCTGATGATTAAGAAACAATGGCATTCACCTGACTCCGCTTATGCCTGCAGAGTCTGTGGTAACTGAGATGATGGTGGTAGATAATGGTCGTAAAATGACGGTATTTCTTAAGTGATGCGTTGACAAATGGTGGAGGTAGATTGATGACAGCTGTAGAATGTGTTATAGGGAAATTGCCTGAATGATATTCCCATTGAAAGTGCTAAAAAGACACTTACATGAGAAATCAAAACCTGACTTAACGTGATTTAGAGATAATTCAAGACTCGTGTTGTTCATAAGTGAAGTGCTGAACAACAAAAAGTTAATCAAAAAAGTAATGAAATATTACATTTTAGTTTATTAGTTTTGGTGATTGAAACGACTGTTTCTGAAGCCTTCCTCTGCCAACAGGTAAGAGAAACACAGGCGAGCTATGTACTAAGAATACCTTCTAAGAGTCATTAAGTTTCTTCCTCATACTTCCACTGAAATAAATACAGATATAAGAGATATTTAAAGTAAAGTTCAGTATGTTTCAGCAGCTAATATTTTGCTTGTGAACCACAAACGATTTCAATAAACACTGAAAACATAAATGAATCTGCGAGTCCGCCTGCCACGACGCACCACTCCCTTTGTCGGAATACGGTGAGAGGCCACTCGAATTCGCCGCGGCGCGCGGCTCCGGTTGCGGCTGGCGGAGCGCTGACGACAGGAGAGAGAGAGAGAGTGGCGGTGGGTGGAGAGCCGCGTCAGCCATGTTGACGGCAGAGGTGCAGATGGAGATCGGCATCAACGGAGGAGCACTGGATGGCTGATGAAGGCTCTCGAGCTCTGAGAAAAAAATGAACGGCTGGACCAACGTTTAGATAGATAAATATTAATTGGGTTTATAAAATCTGGGTGGCAGAACACTTCAATTTACATATTACAATTAGAAATATTAATACAATGCAATTTTTAATTAATGTAAGACAATAATATAACAATAAAGGCAATAATTATCAATAATATAACAATTAAGGAAATATTTAAATAATTGCGTTAATTCTACATTTTATGACTGATCTCACTATTTATTCTAAAATAAATGTTATCGGTTCGTACAACTCAATTCGAAGCCTCAAATAAAAGCTGCGGTAATATGTGTTCACGTCAACAGATGAATCTGTGAGTGTCTTTATTACGACAGAGAGCAACGCGAAATTAGTTCATGCGCTCATGCTCCAAGACAGCTCTTCTCCATAGTAGAAATGCCTGAGAAAGTCATAAGCAATTGTTGGAAGCTCTTGGGCACAATGCCCTTCCAAACTGCCAGTCGCGAGAATGCGCAGAGTAGTTTCTGCGAGGACGCGTAGCTAGCGATCACCAACGCACGTGGCGAACTGTGAGTGGCGGGCCGATGTGGCTTATGTGGTAATAGAGCATCTGCATAATCAGGCCTTAACAACGGGTATGTAATAGTTTTCGAATGTTTGAACTGGAATATGCTAAAATACTTTCTAACATGAAATCCGTTATATCATTTCAAATACCTTAATAAATACGAGAAATGTAATTTTGCTGTGTCGTTAAATCTCACGCATTTAGTTTATACCTTGTTTTCGTGTGAATATTTCATATTTTCCAACCATACTCGTATTCTCACAAATAGTTGCCATGATTTATGCCTCAGTCCTCGTATAAAAGGCGTGTATTTGGTCTCAATATCATACACTTTTTTTCATTACATTCCCATAGGCATATCCCAAGAGTCATCTAACCTTTAGGGGAAAGGGATCGACCATTTTGTTGTCATTCTCTTTCTTTCTAACCAATGCTCAAACCTCCCCCCTTCTGGATGAGGGTGGTGTTTGTTTCAGATACGGCTCTTGCCTGGTTTGCGATCCCTTCACGTCGCCGTAGCTCCAATGATCGATTTCAAAGCCTCCTTCACCTGTGTATGTTCCAAGCTCATTAGGCTTTGTCAAAATTTAGTGGGAGAGAATTAAATTGTCGGGGGGAGCAAACTCAGCTGTGCCTCGTAAGCATAAGTTTGAGAGGTGATTGATGATGTACACGAATGAATCTGGTTCACTTGCTAACCAGAATGCGCAACGTATGAAGACTGAGTGTGGAGGTATATAAAACATCTCGTGCACGGCAGCAACAGCGTTGCATTTATTTCACTGTGCAAGAATGAACAATTGGGTACAATTCGGTGTCAGTTATTTACAAAATAATTAACATTCATTTAATAATAACAAATAATTTTGAACAACTATTATACAAATTATGAAATTTGCAATTTAAACTTTTATGTGCAAACAAGTTGTGTAAAAAATAAGTTATTGAGAACTTTACTTTTATTTTCGCAATAAAAATAAAATTTGTCTCTTTTTTTGCGAAAGTAGATGCGACCCTCAGGAACATATCATTCGTGGTGTCACGTACGTTAAAATATGAGCATTCTTATTACTACACTACTGTAATCTGTTATTCATACGAGCATCCTTTCACAGCACAATCCACACAACTAGTTGATGCTATTCTGACTTGAAAATGGTCGAGTAACTTTATCGTTTGACAGGATCGATTATCGCAGTCGCTGACGTGCCAGCGAACCCTCATTAACTGGCCCCACACTGAGTTATCTCTTTAGTTACCATTTCTCAGTGCTAGAAAGGTTCGAGCTAAATCATTTTGGAAGTCAGAAGAAGTGAGGAAATATCTATTGCATAGAAACCATTGAATAAAGGAAAAGAGTTTCATAATAACGCACAGACTTACATTCATATGCATATTATTCTTTCCTAGACGGTCTGCCAGAACCACAAACATAGTAACTTTTTTATGTCATCATGCAAATATCAGACTCATCTCCGTCAGAAAAACATATCCATAATAATAATGGTGTGATATATTAATAAGAAAGTTATTAATTAGTTTAATTAAAACCACTACGAAAAATTAAAACTTACAAGAATGTAACTTTAATTCAGAATAATTTGGAAGAAGGAAGTAATATATATTAGTATTTCAATAAAACGAAATTATAGAAATAATTTAAATGCAGTATTTATTTACAATATTTAATATATTCAACTTCAACAAGGTACATGTTAATCTGAAACACTCAACAGCAAATGATGATTTTAATTGCAAAATTTTTGCGTATATAAATTGGAACATGTGTCTCCATTTCTCGTTGATATTAATTGCTCATTAGCACAGAAAGTATTGCTCCAGCCTTTGAGAAACGCCTGTGAAAGCCAAGTCGCTAACTGCCAACGCACTCCCTGAGAGGGGTGTTTCGTTCTCGGCGAGAAGGAATGAGCAGAAATCACAAAAACGACGCCGTGGCGCCTTCGATTCCCAAGGCAAGGTAGCGTGAGGAGGTGCCCGCTCAAGGCGATGGAAAGCCCTTGTGTTGATTTCATTTAACGTATAACGAATTACAACAATAGAATTCAATAACAACTGTCACACAAATCTCTACAAAGACCAATTGTCAACAATTCTCTATTGCAATGACGTGATACAACACCATAACTCAATTGCAAACGACACCGGCTCAGGTGGCTCAGGGCTGGTGTGCCGCTGCTGAAGTGTCGGGCTCCGATGGCGATAAGTTTCCGACAATAGATACACAGCTAGGACGAGTTCAGCCGCTGTCCGGCTGTCCGACAGGTTTTCCCTGGTTTCTCCCATCAACACCAGGCAAATGCCAGAGCTGTACTCTAATAAACCGACCACATACAACGCGCGATCTTTCCTACATCTTCCTTGTCCTATCCGCAACCCTTACACACACTTACTCTAACTTGCACAACACTACCACGCGAGTATGGAGACCGGTCGGAGGTTAGAACTTTTCCCGGTGGGGCACTGCCCGCTAGTGGGAGATATTTGGTTGGGGAAACCCTACTAGCAGACTGTATGTCAGTGCCAGATCTCGCCATATAGCGGGGGAAGATTATCCGTTACTTTCCGAGGACGAGAAGCACTACACTTACGGGACTAAATGCCCTAGTAGTTGACGCGCACGGAATCACTGACAACCAACCAACGTATTTAAAGAGCTAAGTTTTAAGAACATTTTATTTAAAAAATGTCAATCATAGATCTATACTGTGCTTTTGCAAAGCGAATTTTTTCGCAATTTTCGGAAACCGGTCGGACAATTTGAGCCTGTCCCAGCTGGTGCGGTGCCCCTGGGGAAACTCCAGCTAGCCGGCGGGTACGTTGGCACCGGATCTCGCCATCCAACAGAGTAAAATCACCGCCATCTCACGCGATATAACATACTCCACACTTACGGGAATAATGTATTACTCGCTCGTCCCGGAATCACTAATCAGTCAATTGCAATGAAGGATGCAGGTTTCCACCGCAGGAATATCAAGAGCATATAGGCAACCCATTCAGACAAACACATGGGTGTCCCGCGTGTTGCCTATACAACACCCCTTCAAAAATGGCATGACGCAAATCTCGGAATGTTCCGCAAAGTTCCCATGTTAAAACGTGTCTTCAATTTTTGTGCTGTGCACCAGCAGATCGGTTGGACACAGCCTTGTGGTCGCGAGGGCTAGTCTTTTATTTCGCCCCCCCCCCGCGTCGTCTGCTTTCGCGAGGGATGAGCTCGAGACTGGACTTTGAGCGCCAGCGGCGGAGGCGCCAGTGGAAAGCGCTGCGATGCGAGAAGTGGTGACGATGGGGGGGGCGGGAGGGGGGGGAGATGGATACCTCGTCTACCGTCCACCAGTGGCCATTCGACCGTCGCGTCGCCCGGGGCCCCGCACAGTGGCACAGGAGGAACGGCGAGCACGAATAATGAAAAGAAACCTTAACCCCCCTCCTCCCCACTGAAGCGTCTTCATTATGCCGACGACTTCTTTTTCTTCTTCATTCGTTTCCCATTCTTTGTGTCTTTGTTCTCCTTCTTGTTCTTTACCTTCTACTTATTCTTTTTTGTTTCTTCTTCTTCTTCTTCTTACACCCCCTTTTTTCTTTCTTATTTTTTCTCTTCTTTTTTCCCTTCTTGTCTTTCTTCTCCTACTCCTTTGACACTTTTTCTTTTTCCTTCTTAAATAAAGATTTTCTTGTTCATAAACTAACGAAACAAGATTTCCTACTTACATTCTGAATTTCTCAGCGCGGCCGAATAGTTCAAGTTTGCTTATTACTGCACGGCCATCTTTGAAGTTAGACTTTTAGGAACGACCAGACCCGAACTTTGATTTCTGTTTAAAATATTTTGTAGTAATCGGTCGTAATCATCCGAACGCCAATATGACCGAAAACGAAGAGTTCAAAAACATAGCCGGAGTCGAAAGCAACGCGGACGGAGTACATGCATGGCGGTCCGGGAGACGCCGCGTCCTAGAAACAGTTGCCAACGTTTCGGACGTCATGCTGCGACTTTTCTTACTTCAAAATGCGAGAAAGGTTGCAATATGACAGTCTAAACGTAGAAAATCGTACCCACGAGGCGGCGCCTCCCAGACATCCAATTATCTACGAAAAGTATCGTGTCCGGTCGTATGAAGAAAATCGCAATGACCCTCAAAGTAACGCGTTGGGGACGTTATTGAAAAGCGGCCGTTATTCGTCCACCCTGGACCACTGTGCGATGAGAGCGGTGGCCGCTGCGCCGTCGGCGACATAGTGGCTCGCTCAATGCCCGCGCGCTGACGCCGACGGCGACGGCCGATTGGCCGTAAATTTTTCTGTTGGCGTCGTAATTGGGCGCGTGATGAAAGCGCGCAGGTGCCCACGGACGCCACCTCACCCTCCCTCGCCTCTACTTTCCGGGCGCTCCCCGCCTCTTCCTTCCAACCCGCTCGCCACTCGCCATCCTCGTCTTTCCTCTCCACCACTTCTCCGCCTTCCCTTGCCTTCTCCCCCAATTCCCGCTCTCTGGCTTTCCCCACACCTCCCTGCCTTTCTCCTTCCCTTCTTGCCCCCCTTCCCCTCTGCTCTGCCTACCACCCTTGTCCATCGCGCTGTTTCTCAACCGCCTCGTCGCTTCCCGCCCGCTCTGCCTCCCCTCGCTCTGCACCGCCTGCGCCACGCCTCTAAAGATTGCACTTGGTCGGAGTTTTAGTGACACTGGGCAACGAAATTGATTACCTCTCCCGCCGGAGCTATTGCAGAACGTTAGGGGATAGATGGCCTTTCAGATGTTTGATTTAGTACGAGCATTCAAGTTGGCCTCACTGCCGGCTATTAAGTGAAGATATGGCGTGACGTTGGTTTGTCGGGGTAGACTGACTTGGACCCGACTGTGTTAGGAAGTAAAGGTAAATGTTGTTCTGAAATACATTTTGTGATTTCGATCCCAATGCTTATACTCATAATCCATAAAATGAAATTTAAAAAATTACTTTGAAAAATTTACAATTAAATCACGATAGTACAGGAGAGGTTGTGATGCATCTGAGGAGAGAGAAGCTTTTGAAACCTCAGCTCCACAGAAACTGATGCTACCTTCACAAAATATAGTTTTTAGAAATTTTCTATACTCATTAAATTAGTCAATGAATACCTTATAAATAACTACAAATCAACAAATAATAATGTAATAATAATTATTATTGTATTGAATCACGTATAAAATTTCAATCGTTTATGACGAGTGAGATATGATGTGAGTATGCAGGTGCAAATGTATTCCAGAGCTCCCGATTTCCTACTTTCTCTAACTGAAAACTATTGTGAGAATAGATAAAGGCAGCATTTTAAGAGAGAAGATAAAAAATATAAAATGTTAACCTCTGAAATAGCTTTAGGCAAGATTCACCTTTGATTTTGAATATACTGCTATTAAATAATTAACATTCCTCATGCCCTGCAAAAAGGAGCTCAAGAAGACTTGGGTAGAGTGAAGTTACATTTAGTGTCCAGAAAACAAAGCAAGGGGCCATCTCAGAATTCGCTCAAAGGATCAAGGGAAACTCGTCAAAAACCCTGATCGAGATGGTGTCATTGATCTTACACTATTGATCTTACAATAGAAATACATTATAAATTCAGCAATAACGTAAAATTCTTTATAAAAAAAACATTGTGTTCGTTGAACACTAAATCCAGAGTAACGCTCTAGAATAAACCCACTAACGTGTAATATTTTAGTCTCTCAATGCGTATTAGAGAGAGAAAGTTATGTAATGCTGTGCGAAAAAACGGCGAATTTTCGGCCGAAAAACTCTTATTACAAAGCCTTCGTAACGAGGCAGTGGATACATCCAGATGCTAAATTTGAAACAAAAGTTCTCCAACACGTGATGTAGGGAGACCCCATGTTTAGTGGGTCATTAATAGCAAAAAATCGATTCACAGTAAAATGTTTGACTGTCCTTCTGTCAGTCTGACCGTCTGGCCATCTGTTCGTCTGTAGACAACGCTAGCGGGTAAACTGTTTACTAGATTTTCTCCACAATTGATATTTTTCCCATCGATCTGGCTGATGTCACAGCTAGGGGGTACTTAACATGAACTACTAGAGACATTTTCCAAATTTTCAAAAAAAATTGCTCCATTGTTTTTGATTAAATTTTGTTGTTAGCGTATAAGGCGGTTAAGACAATGGTGTAGGTGTCACGTTCATTAAAACACTAATATTTCGGAAATTGCCAAAGTTCAAACACTTACAGCTTACAGCTTCAAATTCAGTTTCCGCTTCATCCATATTCATTTTCATTCCCCCCGTGCTCATATCTCACCTTTTTACTCTTGAATTATCTTCTTTTCATTACGAACACTGTGATGGGGCCCACCCAACACAATTTACCCAAGGAAACACATTTATGTAGAGTAGTGGAGAGAGGTAATAGACATGATTATAGAAATTGAAGCTCCAGAAGTAATGAAAACAAGTATTCTCTGAAAAACTCCTAAATTACCGTATTAGACGCATAACTCATATCACGCACGATGCTGGTCTGAATTCAGACCGGTCAGAAGAAATTTAATATTTCCAGTGCGGTCATCAGTATTGTTATTTTTTTTTTTTGCTTTATGTACGGATATCTGTGGATTATCCACTGGCATTTAAGTTAGCTTCATTTTACGTAAATTAATTCCAAGTATTGAACTTAACAAACACCTGAATTGCAGTGCATTTATTACGCTGCGTAGACTCTTTTCGGAAAAAATAAAAAGGTAACTAGGATAAAAAGTGGGGATGACTGGGTGGAATCTGACTACAAAACGTATTAGAGGAAGTAATTTACTACATATATGAAGAAGATTCATCCACTTTTTCGTAAACAGATCTCGACAATACGTGTTTTTCAGTTTAAGATTCGCCAATTTTCGCAGCAGCAATACTTTCTTTGTTTTACGTAACTACGATATGAGAAAGTAAAATGTTTCAAAAGGATAAAAGATGAGTTGTATTAAATAAATATTGGTTATGGATGTTCTGTTATTAAATTTTGTCAGCTAGATTCATAGAAAATTATTAACTATAATCCAGAATTATATTCAATTATTAAATTAAATAATAACATTTATTTGGCAGGCCCCAAATCTATTTTCCCTGCCTTGATATTGAGATGTCCTAAAGTATGGTGATATTCGGAGTAGGGATTTGAAAAACCTCGAGTTACTATATCCTGCAGAAAGCGTAAATAAAGATCATTTTCTTTGGATTCTTACTTCCGATTATTTTTTTAAATTTTCACTATTGCACTACATTTCGTGTTTAAGAGTCAACGCCTGACAATAAGCTCCATCTCATGCCCGATTTATTCTCCACACCATCTCCGACGCGATCCGCGTGAACGCCAACGGGATTCCGCACGCGTGAGAAACTTTCACGAGGGCGGAGAGACGCAGACCCGACATGAATGACCTCGTTACGTCCGATTCCCTCGGGGTTGACTCGCGCACTTTTTGCGTCCCAGACAGCAGTTGCCGGGCGGAGCGGAGCGGAGCGAGCCCAACTCGCCAAGAACTCGCCCGGTCGGACGGAATGTCGGCGCTTCCAAAAAGGAAAGGAGAAGGGAGGAGGTCGGTCATTGGCGGTTGGGGCTGAGGCAGTTGCACGGAGAGATGGAGATGCCCGTGGTTCGTTGATAGCGCGGTGCCGCTGGGAAAATCATGGTTGTGGAGTAAAAGCAGGCGACGATAGGGATACGGGAGCGAGGTACAGGCGCTGCTTCTGGGAAGGTAGACGCGAAGATCATGGTTGAACAGATACAGCTTGGCGATCACGGCTGGACGGTCCTGGCGGGGCCAGCTTGGCATAGCAGGCATGGCAGAGTGAGTATAGTGGAGCAGGTGTGACTGAACGTGCGTGTCTGGGAAGGCATAGTGGGACAGGTATGCCAAGAAAACCAAGGTGGACAAGCTTGGGGGCGGGCATGGGAGGACAGGCAGCGATTAAAGGACTTCATTGGCGAGTTTGACAGGAGAGTTAGGGTAAATATTGCTTTATCTGAACGATCTTCAAGAAGAGGTAAAGCAGAATTTGTGGAATGGCAGAGGTAGTGGAGTCTCTCGATCTGAGAGTAGAAAGAAATTTGTCGAAGATATGTGCGAATCTCTGTAGTAGAGAGAATGATAGAATTGGAAGGATTGTGGTGTGCTGGTGTTAGAAATGATTGGGGACAGGGAGGTACTGAAACAGCTGGAGCATGCAGCTGCAAAGGATCCTGGAGCGGTATCATCGATAAAGTGCAGTAGAGAAGAGGATAGTTGGAGAATACGGTGGGAGGGCTCAGACGCTTCTGTGGAGGTGGTAGAGAAACAAGCACAAAATCCCGTTCCTGAGGGCAGAATGCGGCGAGCAGAAGCGAACGTGGTAATGGATCGATAGACGAAGGTGGGAATATAAAAATCAACGAATTTTGGAGACATTGTAAAGTCTTTATAGTATTAATGGTAATTTGTACAAATACATAGAATATTTGAAATATAACAATCATTGCTTATTATTCATTATTTGCACACTTCCAGATAAGGTTTAGAACCGCAGATGATAATCTTCAAATAGATCCCGTCGACTTAAGAAAAAAGTAGAAAACTATAATCGACTGATTTCAGCAAACAAAACAACAGCGATGACATTTCGTGATAAATCCATCTTTTAATATTTAAGATAGTGCGTGACGGGGCGCGGGCGGGGCGTGGGGGCAGGGCGTGGGGGAAAGGGGCAGGGCGGGGTCAGGGCATGGGGGCTGGACATGGCGTCAAGATGGGGGGGGGCAGGGCGAAGGCAAGGGCGAAGGCAAGAGCAGGGACAGGGGTGAGGCAAGGGAGAAGGCAAGGGCGGGGGCAGGGCAGTGGCCGCGGGCCGTCGTGGAGCTCCTCGCTGCCGCTTTGTCGCGCCGCCGCGGGTGCCCGCGCCAACTTTTCCTTCGCATTCCGCGCCTGACCCGGCGCGCCCCGCCCTCGCTCCATTCCGCTCGTCTCGCCACTCGCATCGCGCTTGCTGCTCTTGGATGGAATGGTCAAAATTTCCACGGCTTAGGGCGAGCGCGGCAACAACTGCTATCACTGCAGTGTCTCCGACCGGGATATCATAGTGTTCGAGACCCGAGGGTGGCAGGATTTTCGGCACTAGCCAGATAGCTAGGAGCATTCTGGAGGAGAATTCTAGCCGGCGGCGGATCTGATCGGTAGTTACCATGTTTTCCCCGATCAACACCAGGCGAATGCCGAAGCAGTACCCTAACAATGAAGTCGGTACCATCCATAGAAAAAATAAACCATACGCCGATATTATTGTTTCTCAAGTATATGTATTTTAAGTGTGTTTTTGCATGGATTCTATTACAGAAAAGTAAATGTCTTTTACTTCTGAATTGCAGATCATGATATTTTAGTTTAAGTAAATTTTTCAAATTTCATTATTTTTCTTTATTATATTTCATTGAAAATTTCTCTACTTAAGACACATGAAGTGATTCATTAGCAAAGAAATAAATTTCTTAGTCACATACGCGTCACTTGTCTTCTGTTTCCTGTGAGCCATTATCTCTCGGCCGAAGTTCAGATCATGACCCTACATGCGGCGGCGGTGGCGGCGGCAAAGACCGTTCAGCACCAACAGAGGGGAAATGACTGCACAAAAGCTAGTAATCTTATATTAAACTACGAAATAATTGCTAAAAAGCTGTGTCAGCAACCAAATGGGGAAGAAAGTGTTACGAATTCTGAATTTTTGGATGAAAAAACTTCTGAATGGGGTGAAATTTCTTTTGCATGAATATCCGTTGAATTTTGTTTCATGTTGACAAATCGTCGTGCCAATTCTCGTAGTATTACTCGCACGGTATTGCGGTACGCGAACACTGCTCTCATAAAAATGTTTGCTGTGCACTTTTCAAATTGTCGGACTAGGCTCACGTAGTTCCCTCCACTGTCAACATTGTATTCGCAAGCACTGCATTCTGCACATCGCAACGCTACGACAAATGTGAACACCAAGTTGAGATGAAATATTTCAAGAACAAGCCCGGAGATCTAAATTGTTTCTCTGTTTGATAAAAGTATATTTAACTCCTTTGAATAACAAGTTACTATGATGGCACGTGTTACTCGTCTCCTTTTGCCGAACTGTACACCGTAAACATGTTTTTTTTCCGAAACGCATTGCGTCGCCCAGTTCAGCTGGCCTGTCCGCTGAGCCCTCCCCTTCCGTATGTTCGTGTCCCACCGCCAGCCTTTCAGCCCCTCCCCCAGCCCTCCCCCTTAGGGTTCGCCCTTTCACACGTCCGTGTCACCGGTGCTCTGTTTCACACGACCCTCAACGCCTCACCGTTGACCTCCGTATTCTTCCTTCTCCCAGCGAGTGTTGAGCATCATTAATCAACGCGGCGTCTATGCTGCCATTCACGGCCGCGTTCTTTGCGTGCGTTCCTTCTCTTGTCAGGTGAGTGATAGTTCTACGTTCACTAGCGTGTTCCACTTTCGCCGTCAGATTTTTCGAATGCACGGTGTACTTTCTGCGCGCTCTGGCATTAATTTGTTTGTCATTACACAGGTAATAATGTTTTCTACATCTTCTGTGTAGAGTTTCAATTTTTGTGAATTTAGTAACTGACTCGGACAATAGACAAGAACCGTGAAACTCTTGAAATAGAGATTTCATCATTATCATGTATTTATTATTATTATCAGTATTAATATTGTTGTTGTTATTATTATTTTACATATTTGTCTTGTACAATTTATCGTACATTGTAGATCACCATTACATGTTGTTTCATTTGCAAATTTTGAGACATTACATATTTTTTTTTTATTTCGATAACACTTTATTTTGTATGTAGGTTGGTTAGACTGTTAACTCATGTGAATTTCAACTTTGGGAAAATTTAATATAACATTTCAGTAAGATTTGTGTAATATATATGTATAATAATTGATGTATGTAAATACTATATCGTGAGTGTCTCTTTTTTACAGGTAAGTGTAGCAACTCTTCACGATATGCGGCAATGTAAGAACGTTGATTAACGTGTAAGTACGAAAAAACAATGTATTGCATGACTGAATGACGTATTTTAAACCTGGTTAAGAAATATTTCAGAATACTGTTCTATTCATATAGTCAAACATTTGAACAAAAGCAATGTCAATATAATGTGTCGGTCAAATATTGATGCCATTCTATACACACATATTATTATTATTATTATTATTATTATTATTATTATTATTATTATTATTATTATTATTATTATTTTATAATAACCTACCCTTCCAACGTATATTTTGATATAAAACAATCATGAAGTGTGTTTTCAATTTATGTTTCCGAAGAAATGCAATGGCGTGAAGTTAATCATAGCGATGTATAATTTTTTTTGCAACCTTTAATTCTGGAAACAGGATTCCACGCTTTCGCATGTTTTCATAAAGTGATGGACAATGAATATCGGGTTTTGAAGTTTATTTACCAGATAATTAACATTTTGCATTACAGTTAATAAATGTTTGAAAAAAGTTCAATGTGTAAGTTGAGTGTTTCCTTGAAGATTATTTTGGAAGAAAAGATTTTGCGTTTCCTAATATTTCTCCTTGTCCTGAGTGTGAAGAATATTCAATTCTGTATTCAAAAAAATACGCATCTAAAGTATGCATCTTTCGCGTATTGTTCATAATTATGCATTTTAGTAGTAATGAAAACGCCTACCATAGTGCTGCCGCGAGTTGAGAGTACCAATATTTTGTCTCAATATATTGTGGCTTCGTTAACACGAGGGCCAGAACCGTTAGATCGGTGAAAGTACGCTGCGGGGGAGGAAGGGGTTGAGCCTGAACTTCCGGGAGTTTGCGCTCTGGCGGTTGACTCAGGTAGAGCCGCAGAGCCAAAAATAACGTAGGCTGTAAACTCCGAGGATGCTAGCCGGCGAGCCTCGCTTACGGAAGCAGGCGAGCCAACCTGAGAATCCTGTGTGTGGGCGTAAACCAAACTGCTGGCCAGCAAGCCTCGCGGCCGCCAGCCGGCGAGCCTATCTATGGAACAGTGGTGGGGGTGTCAGCCTCAACTATATAACGCGGCGCCATCTGCGCCCGCGTTCTCATTCAGTTAGCATCGGGGAGCTTGTACGTGTATGTACGAGGAGTGTAGGAGTGTGGGCGAAATGTCCGGAGAGTAAAGGCCAGATGATCTCGCGTGCTGTAGGCACACGGTCGCCACGACCGGGTTAAATTTTGGCGTCAGGCCATGTGACGGTAATTGTCACGGGACGGAGGTCCGACAGCGCGCATCACGCGTGGCTTGTATTTTCTGCGGTAAAGCAGTGTTCTGAAAGGAAAAGGTTGCCGGAGTGTTTTAATATTAGCAATTCATTGTAACTTGTACAGAATCTTTAATATATTATTTTTCTTTTGTAATTGAAATTTATTTCTTATTTCACTACGTCACAATATCCACTTCTTCAGATCACCAAGAAGTGGAATGTTTTTCGTATGCATGGGTTTTAACCAAAGATACCTTGAATTTTTACATATGTGGAATATCCTGAGGCTGAATTTCACGTGCGACTCAGCGCATATGATAAATCCACACCCTTCCCCCGAATCATTATAAAATAATACGCAGTCCAGTCTCATTAATGAGTCAACGTGACACAATCCCTAATGAGCCCTTTTGCAGCACTAACCGCTCCGGGTCGTGCAGGATGAGAGTCAATTAGGTTCTGGATGGCACCGAGAGGGATGTGGGGCCAGGCCGACTGGTTCCGTGGCCAGCTGCGCTAAATTCCTCGGTTGCGCATCCATGGTGCGAATAGCCCGATGGCCCTATTAGTGTCCTAATAGGTGATGGCCAATGGATAGTGTGATCGTATTGTGTTGCAATATTCTGACTCAGTACAACACGGAGAGAACAAGAAAAATATTATATAAAAAAAGAATGCACTTCGTGGCACTCGCGTTCAAAAACATATTTCACGCACTTCTTCCACATCACTTTGTACTTTCAGGCATCTGTGAGTTTTGCCTATTTGTATTACAAAAGTTCTTAAATTATTTAAGAGCTTATTAATTATTAATAATAGCTTATTTTCAAAGTTAGTATGTCCTTTTGTCTTCTTGTGGCACTTTATTTTTAATACGCTTCTTCTTCATGCCTCGAAATTTTGTGTTCAAAAATGCCGTTTCTCCAATGGTAAACTATGTGTCCAAAACAGAATCGAAAACTATATGGAATTATAATAATTTCACTTCCCGAAAAATTGTATTTTTTGGAGAAACGTTACTTTGGAATTAGCGCTTCGATGTCGTTCCTCCTGAATGCCACTCGCCCAGCTGCCGCCCACGGCTTGCTCCCGGAGCCACGCCCGCGGCGTTAATTACTCTCCCCTCGCCCAGGGGCGATGTGCGGTTTGGCATCCATCATTGTGCAAGGAGAGGGAGGGCCACGGCGCATCCCTGAGCTGAGCAAGCATAAAGCTCCCACGCACTGTGGGTCACGTGGGTGCAAACGAAGGGGATTTTAAAGGTGGTAAAATTGTTTCCATTATAAACCTATCACACACAACGTTAGCAACACTTCAGTAATATAGCTTAAAATGTGCACTTCAATAGGAGTTCATTGTTTCTCGTATAGACCATAATACCCCTTTCTTTAATTATTTTCGTGCTGATGTGACGCCTGCCTGTCTATATATCTGTCCATCTGTGGTCATCGCAAACACCTAAACCGTTCAGCCGATTTCTTCAAAATTGATATTCCCCAATCTATATTAATTAACTCAAGTATTTTAGAATTCCAAATGGATAATTTGATTTTTGAGGGTACTTTACATGAAGTCTTAGAAAATTTTCTCAAAATTGGCAAAAATTGTTTGATTAAACTTTGTCATCGGATAGCTTTGTCATAAGATGTTTAAAAGAATGCAAGTCTCGTGTGTGTTGGAATTCTAGATTTTTGAAAGTTGCAAATATAGAATTTCTTTAGGGCGTCTTCCTACAATTACAATATTTAAGATTTTTTTCCTGAATGAAATATATTCCGAAAAAAAATTTAAATAACTTTATGTTCAATTTTTCGAAAACATGAATAGTTATCTTATAATTTCACGTGACATATAGGCAATTTAAAAAAAAATAAACCTTTTCACAAACCGTTCAAATTTTATTTTCTATTTTTTCCATGGTTAGAAGAAGCAGAATAAGAAAGGGTCTCATTTTACTAAAACTCTATGAATTTCCGAAAATGGCAAGTTTAGAAACAAAGCGAGAGAGTACCGCAGGTTTCATTATTTGATGGATTCAGAGATTGAAATGCCCCGACTGTTCTGCAGCCATTTTTCAAATCAGAATCCAGTGCGGATTAAGAGCCTTTGAGGCCCTCCGAGTGCGTGTAAACATTTTATTCTGGCTTCTCTGTTATTAACTTAGTCCGGTATAGAGCTGATCCTCATATAAGTGGCGAGAGAGAGAGAGAGAGAGAGAGAGAGAGAGAGAGAGAGAGAGAGTAGGAGGAAGTAGGAAAAAAGACTGGGGAAAGTCAAAGTGAGATACAAGTTACGCAAACCATGAATAGATATGGATAAAGAAAGATAGAAGAAAGAGGGGAAATAGAGCGGGGAGTAAATAGAGAGAAGGGAATCAGAGATATAAAGAAGACAAGTAAGGAAGAAAAAAGAATATTTAATGAATAATTCGAAATAACCACGATTTTCACTTTCCTAATCCCAAATATTTGTTTGTTAAACGAGGATTGCCATGCCCCGCCCTGTCCAGCGGCCATTTCTCAAGAGACATCCCGGCGGATTAAGCGCCCTTGAGACCCCGCAAGCCCTCCGAGGGCGCCGGTCGCGGCGTGGGGCGGAAGCTTTCGTTCGTCGCGGCGGCGCGCGGCGCGCGCCGGTCGCAGCCGTCGCCGTCGCCGCCGGGCGCAGACGAACCGCCAGATTAGGAGTTATGCCGGAGTTGGCCCGCGCGATAGCAGTTAGGGGCGGCTTAGAGCGGGGCAAGGCAGACGAGGCCTCAAAGGAACCCATTCAGCGGCCCCTTAACCTACTTCCCGACGCGCGCAAGGCCTTCCGCGGGAACGGAGAGGGGAAGAAATAGGAAGAGTTGGGGAATGAGTGCGGGGAGGGGGGGAGACGCGCGAATGGAAAGAGAAGTGCAAGGGGAAAAGGGATGCGAGGGGGAGGGTTGGGATCTAAAGGAAAGGGTGAGAGTGCGGAAGGGAATGGAAGTAAAGGGGTTCAGTGGGAAGGGCTGAGAAGCTTACATCGCGAGCTGTACTCCACGACGTATTTCCTGAACCGAGGCATTCGTGTGGTTTCAAGGAAGATTCATTTCAATGTTAATGGAATGGTAATTAATTCAATCCATAAAAGTAATGACCGTTGACCCTCGCGGGCTGGCTTCATACCTACAGGATATTTCAGACCACTTCTCTAAACTGTAGGTGAAACGTCTTGAAAATGATACAATAGTAAGAATATGTTCTGGAAAATCCATATTAAATACCTTCCCTTTATGTTAATTATAATGAATTATTTTTTGGGAGGAAACCTACATATTTTTAGAGTAAGTCCTGGAGATTAAAAACTATATTGCGTGATGTTGGCGAACAAACATCATTTTCACCTGTCCAATATATCGTGAACAAAGTTTCAGATATTGTGTTTCAATTTAAAAAAGTAACTCTCCATTTATATTCCTATTTAGTAATTTACAAGCAATGAAGTTATTGTGGCCCGGACCCATTCCTCGGGTTTGCTATCTGTATAATGAAACCCCTTCCACAATGAAAAAGAAAATCATGTATTATTTTTATGTATCCTTAATCCTGAATGTATCCACACCGAAAAAAATTAATGTATCCTTCAGTAAGATTCCCAATAAAAAGTAGTGCCCTCTCTAAAATGGTGGAGTTTGACCTCTCGTGAATCTCCTAAGACTTTTCGTAAGAAAGAAACAAGTCCTTCCAACAGAAAGGCGTCGTCCATCAGCGCGGAGACTGCCTTAAGCGCTCGTTGAAGGAGAGGGACACGACATAAACAGGAATGTCGCTCACGCCCCGACGCCACCGCCTTCTACTCCCCCGTCAGCGCCGCTGCTGTTCTCGCCAACCCCGATTCCTCAACTGCCCTTGCCTTCTCATTTCTTGCCACAGAACGGTCCATCGCCGCCGTCGCTTCCCAGCTATTACGCCACGTATCGTAGAGAAATCTTCGCTCCAATCACCCACCACACAGTCTCCCATATTATGTCTCTGCCACACAGTCTACGCGCCACAGCGCCATCATGCAACACCGCCTGCCTATTGTGGCATCACCTCCCTGTTCCACCACCTCTCAGCCACTCGATTTCCTCTCCTTAGCACCTCTCTGCCAGAGAACCTCTCCGCCACAACATATCAAATCGAGTATCCACCATAGAGCCTACGTGCGCATTGTGTCCACGCAGCACCCTTCCCACATATTCTACCATACCGCAACTCCGTCTCGCCGCCTCCTTTCAATCCAGTTTCCCACCAGCGCTTGGAGGTTCATTCAGCGGCGTGAGGTGGGGTCTCAAACTGGGACCATAGAGCAGCTTCGGCGTACCCCGCCATATCCCACCGCATCTACTCCCTCTCGGCTTCATTCCACCCGCATCGCCTCTCCTGTTGGACGGCAGTTGCGTCTGTAGAGTTCTGGATGGGAGATGTGGGACGACGTGGGCGGACGAAATAGATCTGCAGATGGGGCGGACAGAGAAGGACGCGGAGCAGAGGGGAGTGGCGGGCTCTTAGAAGTCGGTGTGGAAACGGGCAGGAAGGGAAGAGGCGAGTTTGGCGCGCCAGCGAGAGGGCAAGGAAAGCTAGAGGCAAGGATGGGTCTGAGAGGGCAGAGGCGAAAAAAAGGGAGACAGACGGAAAAGGGAAGCGATTGGCTGGTAGGAGAGCGCAGTGAAATGGGGCGTGGAGGGCGGAGGCGGAGTTGGCGGGACGGCGAGTCGGGAAGGGAGTGGAGAGATTGGGAAGGGACGGGAGATGTAGGATAAACTGGCAGAGAGGAGAGGTGCGCTCGGTGCGGAGAGGGGAGTGACGGGCTAGAGCTCGCGGGTTGGTCGGGGAGGGCTGGGGCCATAGGGCAGCCTCGACGACGTAAATGGTAAGAGATAGATGGTAGCTGTGGGGCTAGTAGGGCGAGGGAGGACAGAGTCGGGAAGAGGATGAGAGAGGCGAGACGGAATGGTGGGAGTGAGGAGAGGAATAGCGGGTTAAAGCTCGCGGGGTGATATCGTGCGGGGAGGGTAGGTACGGGGATGTAGGGTCCACCAGACGGGAAAGAAGAGATGGAAGATGCAGGGTGAAGTGAGAAGGGGAGGAAAGAGGCGGGACGGGATCATCGGAGCGGGGCGGGGAGCGAAGAGTCAGGGCTGGCGGGCGGGCGAGACGGGATGGTTGGGGAAGGTAGTGGAGGGGGGAGAGTGATGCGGGACGGGACCGTCAGAGCGGGGAGGGGAGAGGCGGGTTGCAGCTCGCGGAGTGCTTTGGGGAGGGAGCGAAGAGGAGGGCTGGCGGGAAGTCAAAACGGAGGGGGAGAGTGGAGAGGCGGGCGGGGCGGTGACTTATCGCCGTCCCGATGCGTCCGCGGAGCCTCGCCCCGGGCTTGTTTATCCCGCGACGCGGCGGGCGCGCGCCCGGGGCTCTTCGCCGATGCTTACCCGGCGGAGACTAATCGCGCGCCATACATTATGTCGGGCCCACGCCCCGGCCCGCCGCCGCCCGTTGCCCGCGAGACTCTCGGCGCCCCGCGGGCTTTCGCCCACGAAACCCGCCTCGCAGACGGCGCGCCGCGACCGCCCCCGCGGCCCCCGAGGGTCGCGCTCTCTGCCTCCGCCCGCGGACGCACTGGCGTATGCTAGGGCCTTCGTCTAGGAGACGGCCACAAACCTTACGGTGTTGAGGTGGCAATATGTTTTCTTCCTTCTTTTGCTTTTTCATGCCTCAATAGTTTTGTCATTTCAATAGTTTTGTCGTCGACGCCAACATGGGCACCATATTAGTTTCCTAAGCTTGTTTAACAGTGGCAAGAGCATGAGAAAAGTCATAGTTTCCTTCCTTTACGAAATCTTTCAATCAATTAAAAATATATATTAAAGCGTCATTCATTCTTTATTCAAATAATTTTCAAGTCCTTTTTCATACACGTTTTTGTCGTATTTACTTTCTAGCAATGCTACATACTTAGATAGTGCTTGTAAAGTGGGAGTAGAGTGGGAGCAGCGAAAAGTAGCGACCTTTTGCCAGAAAAACTTGAATTGTGGGGCCCTGATAACTTAAATGGAAAAAACGATCGTAGCTATGTGTAGTATATTCTATCACGTTAAGTAGTTCAAAATCCATGTTTGGTAGGACCTTCTTACTGAAAATTTTGATGTCGGAGAAACGCCCGTCCTTCTGTCCGTCAGTATGTGGTAAATATTGGCAGGTAAATCGTTAAAACGATTTTTTTTTCAAAATTGATATTCCCTAGTCAATCTGGCATAATTCGAGGTCCGGCACATTTAAAACGGATATTTTGGTCTTTTGGGGAGTACTTTACATAAAGCCCTAATAACATTTTCAAACTTTTCTCAAAAATGAGTCCATTTTATTAAACTTTTTCTTCGGGAGCAAAGAACGCTTAGAATCGGCGTTGGTCACATTTTTGTTGAAATCTCTAAATTTTCAAAAATTGCAAAAATTCAAATACATTTAGCGATTCCTATATCCATAATATTGCTCATATAACTACAATATTGAAGACAAAGTCGTATTTTCTCAATCAAACCTGTTCATCAGACAGTTCTTAAATTAATGTCATACACAACTCTTTTTAAAATATGAGTAGTTTTTCCATAACTGTGCGTGAAATGAGGACAATTTTAAACAATTATTCTCCCCAAAATGGTCCTAATTTCTTTTTTATTAATTTATTTTCTCCAATGTTTCTAAAACTTACCCAGGTCCGATTTCCAGTAAACTCTGGATTTTCAAAATTCCATAAAAGAAATTGAAAAAGGGCTCTTGGCTTTGTATTCGTTAATTACAAATTGTTGTTGTAAGTTTCTGTTGTCGTTGTTGTTGTTGTGGTTGTGGTTGTAACTAAATGTTTCTTTTTTATATTGAAATTTGAATCGTTTAAATTTAGTAAGCCAGTAAGTTACCATATTTCAAATCTTCTGTGTATGCCGTAGAATCGTCAGCCCCTAAAAATAAAATAAATGGATGCTTCTATTTTTCTCCCGGAGAATTTAATTCATTAAATCGAAAAATAAGAACCTTCACAATACCTCCGGATAGGAACGTTACAAAAAGGAAGTCGATTGGTCAATCGAGAATCGCAGACTACGTACTATTATGTTACGTAATTACACAATTAACTGTCAAAGAAGTCAACAAGAGTTTCCTAATTGCCGAAATATTTCTCCAAGATTGTGAATATTCGAGAGAGCATAAAAGATAAGTGATATCAACATTCATAATTGGACCGACGCTTAACATAAATCAGAAACAATGATTTTTTTGACATAGGACGATGTAAGGTAGTATTAATGTAAGTCAAATTGAAAAAAATAAAAAGTATTAGGTGTTACATTAGAAGCATGAGATCGTGAAATAAATGTCATTATAGCACTGATAGATTGCAAGAGAATATAATTGTCTCATTTGCTTACTAAGCAATTTGTTTATGTTGAATTTTGTTCAACTTTATCTTGAGTAAATTATAAGTACAATACTGAATGGTTAGCGATAGAGTGTTGCTATCCATCCATGTTAATTGTTGAAATGTCTCAGTATCACGAGAAATAAATTGAAAAGAGTACTAAAAATAAATTCGTTATCCACAAACCAAGGAAAATCTAAAACAGAATGGCTGGAATGCAGTCTCATTCGTGAAACATAGGAACAATTGACGCGGGTACCTCACGGTCGCTGCCATTCGCGATTCCAATTTCTTATCTTAGCGAATGAAAAAAGTCTCCGAGTGAACTAGTAACCTGATTTTCAAACTTGAAGTGGCTTAAGATGTGATTACCTTTATTTTATTCAGTAGACAGTATCAAAATGTACAATTATATATCACAACGTGCTTAACATTATTTTTGTATGGATATCCCCTACTGTAACAGATCTGCGGATTATGCGCGCATACAGCATCTCGGAAAGAGAAGTGGTGCGGAGTTGTAAAGTGACTGGCTGCCGATGACACGCAGTGTAACAGCACGATAAATATTCTGCTCTTAAGTGAACAGAAATTCATAGGTGACAGACCGGTTTGGATGACGTAGGATGGCAGTGCGATGATGCTGGGGGACAAAATCCGTTTTGCCTATTAACACTTTAGACTGTAGACATATGTGATAGATGCGATAATAAGGTACGCGTGTAAACGAGTAACAAACTCTGCCGTATAATAACTTGGTAACACAAAAGTTTTAAAACAAGTATCTTTGAAAAGATACTTAATAATTACAGTGAATGGCACGGCGCGTATTCATGGAAGTTCTTGCTGCCGTGAATATATCACAGAATTCATATTTTCTACGTACGGAATTAATTTTGTAAGAATTTTTTATCATGTCGATGGATCCTATTGAATGACAGACTGACGCACAAAACAATTTTCTGGTATTAGAGACCCCCAAAACATGCATTCCCTTTGAAATCTTGACATCTGTTTCTTAGCATTACATGACATTCCCTGCATTACCACGTCTTGTGGCATCTAAGACTCATGGCCTTTCCGTCAACCTTTGAGCTGGTTCACAGTATCCGACTTGCACTTCCAGTATCAAAACATGCCCACCACTGCATTGATTCTGCGCCTCAGGTTGAATCACCGTCTGCGCACGCGGCGAGGTTCGTCAGCAATTCATTGATTAATGACTCCGGGCGCGTCAACAGCTAAAATCATTAGTCCCGTAAGTGCAGTGCGTGTTTGTGTCGCGGGAGGTGGCTATGATCTTCCACCGCTTTATGGCGAGATCCGGCACCGACCTACAGTGTTAGCGGGGTTTTCCTCAACCACGTTTTGTCAATCCGAACAAGCTCTAAGCTCCCGACTATGTGGTAGTGTGAATGTTTGTGTATGTAAAGAGTAAGGATAGGAAAACGAAGAAAAAAAGAAACATCCTCTCCGCCATTCGCCTGGTGTTTATCGGGAAAACTACTAATCAGAGCAACCGGCCGTTCGAATCCTCGAGCAGACAGCGGCTGAACTCGACATAGCTGACAAGCTAGATAAATCCTGCCACCGCTTGTCCTCCAACCCTAGGACCTCCCTTCAGACAGATACTGAATTCGATCCAGCTGTGTAAAGTGTGTTCAAAATCCTGCCACAGTCGGTTCTAGAACCCTAGGACGACCTGGTCAGAGGCACTACATTGACGACAATGGACGCCGCCTAAGCCGACCAGTGAGATCACCGCCGCCCGTCCGTCCGTCCACCCGTCCGTCCGTCTGTCCGTGCGTCTGTCCGTCCGTCTGTCCGTCCGTCTGTCCGTCTATCTGTCCGTCCGTCTGTCCGTCTATCTGTCCGTCCGTCTGTCCGTCTGTCCGTCCGTCTGTCCGTCCGTCTGTCCGTCCGTCTGTCCGTCCGTCTGTCCGTCCGTCTGGCGTCGTCGGGCGCGGGCTGCGAGCCATAAACGCGGTGACGAGTTCCGCCCCCCTGCCAGCGCGGCGCGGGTCGGCGCGGCGCGGCGGGCGCTAGTGAGTGGCGGCCCGGGTGCTTTATGGCCCTGTCTATCACCGCCGATGCAGATCCACCCGGCGCCGCGGCGGGCCCAGGCGGACTGCCGGCGCGGCGGACGCTCTTTCCAAGACGCTGAAAGCCTTTTCGTAGAAGAGTTGATGAAATATTTATTAAGCTGAAAGGTTTCTTTTTCCAAAATGTAAAGTTTAACGTGTCTAGTCGTGGTCGTTCTGGTTTTTGTTTCTCCCGGACGCGACGTCAAATATGCCCTATATAGATAAATATAGGATGTGAATGTTTTGCTGATTACGTCACAGAAACCCTTTTTAGCTACGTATAGTGTAAGTAAATAATATATCAAAACAAATGGCTGTTGTTTTCCCTGATGTATCCTGTATGATGTTAAAAGAATCTGTGATTCCACCAGGAACTTAGATACTTGGAATTTACCACAACAAAACCATCCCGTATTGGTCTGAATGTTTGCAATAATGTTTCTTAATGTTGTTTGTCTTGCTGATTGCGTTGTTTACTTTATTTTTTGTAACGGGTAGACACTTTATCTTGACACTGTAACAGAGGAAATGTGACTAAATATGTTCTGTAGGAAGTCAGTGTGTTCAGACACGCAATTTTCTAACATGACGTTCAATAGCGCTCATTAAAATTGGGCTAAACCTAGAATATTGTAAGCAAAAACAAATGAAAATAGTCTTAATTAAATTTTGAGTAGAGTTGGACATGTCGTATTTTATTAAAAACCAAAAATAACTATTTTCCATACCATAATATATTTTATAGGACATATGCTCCAAATATTATTATGATAATATAACTTTTTTTAAATGTATTTCACGATGATTTCCACAGAAACGTTCCAGCTTTACGTTATGAAGAACTTAAAAAAGAATTGTGAATATTGCGAAATATTGAGAATATTACATAGTCTTCTCTTCCAAATTGATGGTTAATATTTTAGTATAATAAATCTCTGGAGCCATTTATTTTAGAATGAATTTCAACGGGACATGAAAGTTAGTCATGAATCTTCTTGCCCTCTCAGGCCCCCACTCTGTTCCAGAGCACGCCTTCACTGCATTATCTCACTTTCAGTTGCGAGTACTTGCTCCTTCAGAGTCTGCCTCGAGTGGACTCCAGGCTCCCCTCCGAGTTAGCTTATCTCGGGTCTCTGCTCAAGTTAAACACACAAGTAATAACCAATTACTCAACTACCTGTTCGTAGAAGGCAGTGCTTTGTCGGGGTCTGTCACGTGACTGCGCTTAAGGCTGATTTACTCCTTGTTCTCAAAGTGCGACGCAGTTTCACCTCATGTTTTCTCGAGGCTTTTGTTAGTTTATCTGGCTTTCCGCGAAGTTCTTGCATTTGAATCGGACAAATCAAAAACGTTCCATGTCCATGCAATTCCAATTTTG
Organism: Gryllus bimaculatus; assembly: GCA_017312745.1. NCBI lineage: Eukaryota > Metazoa > Arthropoda > Insecta > Orthoptera > Gryllidae > Gryllus > Gryllus bimaculatus. The sequence continues at coordinate 256,205 of BOPP01000190.1, read as the reverse complement.
AAGAGTGAACAAAAATGTTCTAATTTGCGGGTATTTATCACTTTTTATTAACATTATTAGTTGAAGAACACTCTACAGACGTCACAAAGTCCACAGACAACGTACTTTCATGCATAGAAAATTAAATTTATATTTTAAGAACAGTTTCCCATCGTTAACTCAAAACAGGAAAAATGTGACATCAAACCTTTTTAAATTCACCGATTCATTTAACTCTCATAGAAATGATAGAAAGTATGGTTTTACAGACATAGTAACTAATTAGTGATAGTATTTCAATCAAATATTAAAATTTAACATTAAAATTCAAATAGCTCTGTTGTGCGGTACCACTTCATCTTATTCAAAATTAGTATATCATCCAATATACACAGCACTCAAGATTTCGCATTCTAATACACATTTTCAGAGTAGTAAGGGAATGACTCTTTACAAAAATCATATTTTGCCAGTTAAGTGAAAATATGGGGGGAAAAGTACATTTTTTATATCTGTTAACTTTTCTTCTGAACTGGCAATATAACGAATCATAGAAATACTGTCAAATGGTACAGCTATGAGGCAGGGCATCAACTATAGGCCAAGCAAGATGAGAAAAGAATCTTCTCAATCGGCTCTTGGAGAAACAATATTTTTAAACGTGATTTGTATTTTAGGAGAATAGAAGCGTTATGTTACAAAACGTTGGTGTCCTCTTAAACTTGCGTGGCCTATAGTGGTATGTGAGTTACCTGACACGTAGTTGTAGTTTTCGACGGTACAAGTACCTTTTATTGTCACCCCCGCCCCTAGCCACGCCTGGCCCGCCTGCCGCGGACGGTGAGCGTTGCTTTGCGGAAATCGATAGTGTTTGTGGGGTCGCGGCGCACTACCGCCGCCCCCCGCCCGCCCCCGCCCCGCCCCTGCCGAGCGGGAAGGAGGAGCTCGGCTGCACCCGCCAACTTCCGCCCTCTGCAACATTTAGCGCGCGCGCGACGGCACGGCGAACGCTCGGGGAAGACAACTCAGGCACGCCTTCGCCGCACGCCCCCCCGCCCCCACTCCCTACCTACACACCCACCCACCCCGCCCCAACCCGCCCGCCCGCCTTATCATCAGTTATATGTAAGTGGTTTTAGAACTAGCTCAATCGCTGGATCGTACAATTGTTAAGCATTGGCATAGGAAACGGGTGGGCTAGGTTTGTTAGGTATACTACACAAAGACATTTTATAACAAAAGTTTATTTACCAAAACAGATATATCTGAGGTTTTTATTTTCTTTGTCTCCTTGTTAACTGTAGATGGGTTAATAATTATCAATAATGGACAATAATAAGTATGTTTGAACCAATCTACCAGCGCACAAGTACATTTAAAATCTCACAGGTGTTCATACAGATTTCTAATTTTGGCCGAAATTAATTCATTAAAGTTCGATAATAGGGATAGGTCAGAATATTGCCTGGATCAGAGACCTATTCTAGTGAAAACGGAATTATTTGAGGCGGAGGGCCTATTTAACAAGAATGATAAACAAGGCGCTTTCGCCTCTGCTTCTTTAAGCAATGAAAAATAAATGATACTCTCCGCTCTTTCCTTAATCTGACTACTTACATGAAGACAACACTGTCTTATTCATGATGTTACTATTTACAAGAAGTATGCTTACAAAGACTCTCATTGCCATTGCAAGGGAACTATTATTATCTTGAACTCATATGAGCATCCAGCATTTGCGAACCAAATATACTCTGAACGCCATGTACTCAAAACAACTCGTGGCTGCATCAGAGGGCCTCCTGCATCGACTGAAAGCTCGCGTTGCCCTTCATGTAATTTCGCAGGTCGGGCGCATTGGCTGTCGCAGCCGACCATTAAGAAATAGACGGCGACTCTAGGTGTTGGGAGTCGAACTAAGGCCTTCGCACTCTAGTCGACAAGCTTGGAATTAAGACCAAAAGAGGCGGTAGATTTCTTTCAATAGAAGTTCCGAAAACAAAACGGTATCTCTGTTCGGTCGTGTCTGAACCTTAATGCTTCTATCACTTTCAGGGAACCCCAGAGCAGTACTTTAAACAACTGGCAACGGAAAGCGCCCCCTCCCCCTCCTTAAGGCAGGGCGACGGCTGATTGCTCACCCCTACGTGGCCTTTCGCCAAAGATCTCGAACGAGCTCGGCAGCCGTGCGAGTACGCAGATGTTAGGCCAGAGGCGGGCCTGGGATTTAGCGCCATCGAATAGAAATAAAGAGAGGGGAGAGAGAGGAAGAGGGAGAAAGATTTATGAGTCCCGGACATACAAGTAAATCGTCTTCCGTTGCAAGAATAGCGCCAAAAGCAACGAAGAAAGGGAACGTACTTTGACGACACAGCTCAAGTAGTTACAAAGATTTGCGAATTCGCTATGATCGTTTTCAATGATTCCATAGTGTATTACGATGAACATAACTAATGAAATATTTAATGATGAAGTTATTTCATTATGTTTAATATTATAAATAATAAACCAGACACATTTTTGGGAAACGTATTCCATTTTTATTGGCCCTGCCAGAATAAAATTTAATTGTCACATGAAATGAAATGACCTTAAGTACACAAACAGAAATAGTTGAAATATACAAGAATCATGGACACAATTTCCCAAAACAATTTGAAACACGTGTGAATGGGGATAGTTATTTATACTATTAAATATATTTTTCCTTAAACTGTTGTTTATTTCTCCTGAATCTTTTATAATTATGGATTTTCACTGGATCTGCTTCAACTATGAAATTTAACTACTAAATGGTTTACGCAGTTGAATATTAGTACAATATAAAAAAATTGAATTTTTATCCCATTTTCAGTTAAAAATTGATTAGCGATAATATCAAAGAGTGAGCAGCCATGTAGCTCGAAGATTATCGCTTCAATGGGATTATATTTTCTGCAGAGAGATAAACTAGAGAGATATGCATGATGTACCGGTGTGGTTTGTCCTACTTAAATCATTCGGTTGTGGAAACTTTGTGACACTTGCTTTACATGTGTGGAACATGGAATGAATATTCACAAACGTTGTTTCGACATCGAATTCTACCAATAGACATAGGAACTGCAAATGTAATAGCAACATACTCCAAATGTTTGTATAGTTCTCAAAGCGACATTAATGCAATTCTCCGATTTCCTGTCCCCGCACTATGGCCACTTGATTGATAATCATATTAATCCTCTTCGACAGTTTTGATAAGTTAACACAAATAAAATTGAGAGAGATATTTTGATATTTCTCTACTTGTTTTCTAATTTCAATGCCATCTCACACATGGAAGTAGATCAAACCGTGGTTACTATATGCCGGAATGATTAACCCCAAGCATACAGACAGATTTAGGAAATCATACCCTTGTTTCCGCCAGCGACGTACATAAAGATGAATTCCAAGGAGACAAAACCTTTGACACACTGCTAGATTTGATTTATTTTGTCCCAGAATGGTAATAACTCTACGTAAGCAACGGGGAAGAATTACAAGCTGCGCACGTACTCTTGATTTCCAGAATATCTTCCTCTTTAAAAAAAGGATGAATGATGAATAAAAATACCCACAAAACGCGGTTAGCAATATTTGGAAACTAGACGCCTTCGCTTACGAGTTATATAAAACGTATTTGCATCGGTAAAGGATCGATATGGTGACCATTGACTCAAATGCTGAAGTACATTATTTATTACAATCATACTACGTCTTTCAAAAAGTATATAATTATACAGATGACAGGTTGGCGCTAAGAAAGAGAAAGCTTTCTCGTTCCAAAACTAGGACTTTGGAGAAACGGCAAAAATGCGTTTAGCGCTGTGTCAGCACTGTTTTGTAATGCCATTCGCATTCTTGTACATTTGACATTTCAAGTGTCACATATGTACACATGAATGTGGCATTGAAAATTCTACATATTTTATTTAGAACGCATTCTCTCGTAAGGAAGTGTTTGCAGCATACGATACTTTATATTGCCAGTTCATTGATAATTGTTTGCAACACCGGTGAATTTGAAATTCCTATTTGCATAAATTGCATCACCTTGGATATCAGAAGCCACAGTCCGGGATTTTGGAAAGTCTTAATTTTTGAATCACCATGTATGCTACTATCACATGCAAAAAAATACCCTCCCTTTGCTCTTCACGGTCGTATAAAAATGTTGAACCTTTCTCATCCGCTGCAGCCGGCGAGCTCCCCGTGGCTCCGGCCCGCGACTTCCACGAGGCGAGTAAAGTTCTGCAAATTCCCTCTCGCTTTACGTCTGGTCGAGCCCTAAATGTTTAAACTCCGGCCTCGCGCTCCCACACCCAAGAGCTCGTCACCGGGATGGCAGCGCGCTCCACAACGAGCCCGGCAGCTGCTAGCGCTGCGGCGTAAAAAGAAGGCACGACGAGGTTCCGGAGGCGACGCCAGGGCGCGTGCACAGGTAGACGTTGGAATTGTGGTGCCGGGAAAGGAACATATAACGGTCACGGTTTCAAATGTTTTGAGATACTCATGGACATGGTAACTAGTCAAGTAGCTGTGATGAACAGGAAGAGGGAGTTGCATCATTTGGTGTCCTTTATACAGAAGTTAAAAAAAGTTTGCAATATCAAATATTAGTTAAATGAATATTACAAGAAAATACATATTACATAAATACATGTGGAGTATAATTTACAAATTTTACACTTTGCATGTATCTTACTTAAACTAGTAGTCCAGTCATCCGGTACTGGTAAGATTTCCTCATCGGCTATATGTTTTGTTGAGTGCAGATGTCGAATTAAAGGTTTTCCACCTCACGAAATGTTGGCTTTCGCGAGAAAATTGCAAAAATTCCTAAAACTGTAATCTTTCTTTTTTCAGTTTTTCTCTTACACCTCGAAAATAATTTGCGCTATCGAAAAAATGTTTAGAAATAAAATAAAGTAGACAAAATTCTTTATCAAATGAAAATTTTAATATTGTTTTTTCATACGGTTCAAGCATTCGAATTCGCTTAAAAGCTGCAAGGTGTGCCCCTTTGGCTGAAATGAGATAAAGCCCGTAGCCTAGAAAAATCAGATGACAGGAGTGAAAAAACGAAGTTTTGAAACTTGCCAAGATTGTTGGTATCAAGCGCATATTATATTAAAACTTTTGAAATGTGGAGGGGTGTGAGCGGGAGGGGAAGACGCGATTAAAGGTAGTTTTTTACGTTTTTGGCATATATCTCCCTAATTATTTGTTTCAAACCAATCGAAACTGATGTTGTATTCAAATTTAAGGAGGACAAACTTTTCTATGAAAAAGTTCCTACAAGGTTTTATCGTAAAATTAACCCTTTTCAAGTTATAGACTCCAAAACTTCTTTCTTTTATTTACGGCAAGCCCTTGTCTTAGATATTTTGCTTGTTCGTAAAAATGATGTTCAAATACATGGAATAATTTTTTAATTGTTTATCAACAATTTATGTGTATATTGTGCGCAAATAAATCAATATTTTATATCTTATCAAATCTTATTGTGTTTATTCTTTTAATATCCCAGATTCTTGGGTCCGAGATTACCTCAAGTACGAAAACTGATAATCCATAGTTTATTTCATAAGGATATCGGCCCATTTTTGTAAAAGATTGGTCAACACATAAATTACGTAAAAAATATGATTGTAAATATCGTAGATGGAATAATCCCGTAATGGGTGAAATTTAACAATTTCTTGTAATAATATTTCACTGCTACACGTTTCATGCCCAAAACATCTGACAAATAGGAATAATGGAGCTTTCTCGAATCCCGTAATCATTGGCTCCCCTCCTGAAACATAGAGTGGATCTGTCTTCTAGGCTGTCCGGGTGACGCCGCGTCGTTGGCAGATAGGCCCAAAACGATAAGCCTATCTGCCAACGACGCGGCGTCACCCGGACAGCCTAGAAGTCATGAACTCGAGCCGCGGAAGCCTACGTGTATAGGGTGGGTCTGTCGTCATTGGCACTCTCAGTTTTGTTTATCCCCGTTTATTGTTAATATTTGGTAAACGGGGTAAACATTATTCTATTTATGATATTTGTAATGATATATTGTTTTTTATAGTTTATATGTTGACAGTGTACAAATATTTTACCATATATTTGTACTAGATCCTTGTATATGCAAAACACGTTGAAAAAAACCTTTAACCCCTCCTCCACTCTTCTGTCCCACCCCCCATTCTTAAGGCTTTTTTGAATAATGTGCAGCAGGTACCAATAAACAAACATACCCAGTTTAAAAACTGATTTTTTTACTTTCCATCACCAGTTTTTGTTGTAATGTGACTGGGCTACCTCTCCCAACCCATTAGCTCGCGGCGATGCTCTGGTTTCAACAAATCATACTTGAAAACAACTATTTTGAGTGAATGAATTGCATCTTTGCGTTTCAGTTATCATGCGAGCTATTTGGATAAGCCAATGCCTATTGGATATCTCTAATCCCGCATGAAGATCTGATTAACTAATTACATTTTTGTTTGTTACCACCGATACTGACGCCTGGGACTCTTCCTACTTGCGGAGTGGCCTTTTCAACCACGGCGATGATGAAGCAAGTCTTCCGAATTGCATCTATCACTGTAGAGGCTTTCACTGATGTAGTCCATGTTTTCATGAACTAGAAAATGTGGTAATAACCAACACCAACTTCCAAGTAATAGCTACCGCGAAGAAAACTGATGTATTACCTTCCAGTAAACGTAATTATCATTCTGTTCAGGAAAAATCTTTTTCCGCAGACGCGTTAAATTTCCTGGTAGATCGAACACATAAATGGCGATGTAACCTACGTTGACGCACTAAGGTCCAACTTCAAAACAATTAGCACCACTAGTTCGTATTTTATTAATTCTTGTTCAACTTATTGTCTTTCCAATTGTTGCATTCATACAGAACCTCCTTTCCATTCAGTAAGTGTTTAAAGTTAACAATTACACTACAAAATGTTTATGTTAATCTTTTGGCAGCCTTTAAATGACGTAATATAATTTCCCTGTTTCATTTTTCAATATGTATTTTACGGTTTGAATGTTCTATTAAAGTTTGAAGTAAAGTCTGGATATTGACGTTGAAATTTTGATAGGTCAGTGATAGGTTAATTGAATCGTAATTGTTCACTAAGATCACAATTCCTTATCATAATTTTCAAAACTCAGTCCTTATATTCGTTATTGTTGAAAATAACGGTCAAATACTTAACACTTTGTTATTGTGAAGGAATGTTCTTTTAATATTTTATCATCAAGAATTTGTCTTTATAAAATAGTAATGAACCTATCTTGTTAATTTTTTCTGTTTCTTACATAACATTTTCCCTTTTGTTATTTGGTTTATTTTAGGAAAAAAATAGCATACCACACAACTTGTTGGTAAATACTACATGAACATATATATACAAATTCTACAGAATATTACCTTCATCGTATTTTGGTATTGAAGACTGGGACAAACAAATATTTGTCGCGCGAGGAAACGCACTCCTACTGGTTCCGCAAGTAGCGGAGTTTTAATAATTTTACAATCAAATGAATTCATTCACAAGTGTTATTTACAAAAACGGTTTAGAGAAACTACAGCACCGCGCAAGACAAGAAGGCAATAGACTTTTAAATACAAACTTACGGAAGCTGAAGTTTAAAGTTTTGACATTAGCGTGTGATGTAAGAATCCTTTCCTAGGGAACAAAATGTCACCAGACAGACCCTTGAGAGAAAACGACGAAGATTCAATCTGGTCAGCAAAGTTCTGCTGCCACACACTCACATGCGCTATGGCCACTCCTCGCTTCGTTTGCCGCGCGGCCGCTCTCGATGCGATATCGAATTACATTAAACATACGCAACGCATATGCGGACTCGATTTGGGGTCGCCGCCGCTCGCCCTCAGGCGCTGATTGCACGTGATTAAGCCACTTGTTTCGCTCTCCCTCCGCCAGCGATGCGACGCAACTGCCGCGTGGCGACCTCTGCGGCTGACTCCCGGTTTGTTTGTTTGGTTTGTGTTTGTCGAAAATCTCGCTGATCTTTTCACAGATGAATGCGGCCTTGAATTTGTTTTCATTTGATGAAATGCGTGGAATTTCACGGTTCCCGTTGCAGAAAGAGAATTAGCCATATTTCAGACCCGTTGTTGGTGTTTAATGGGAATTGATCCGTGCGTGAGTAATGCCGGAAATAAAGTTGATGGAAGGGAAACAATTACTCGCGCGGTGACTTAAATTCGCGGTGCGGTTTTGGTTGAATGCTCACATCCCCCATTTGCAAAGTTCCAAATGCAACGAATTGAAGATAACTCGTCACAGTGAGACACAAAATTGCCCTACGTATTTGAAGAATTCCCATGTTATTTACATATCGCTTCAACTTACAAAAAGTCAAAGAAGAAGGAAAAATTCCACAAAAAATCACATTTTAATATAACGATGAATAGTAGAATAGTGTTCTTGTAGTTATAGTAAAGATGGATACCAAGAAAAGAGGTAGGCCGAAAATTCGACAACGAGAAACATAAAATTATGATGAATAATTGTTAATGTTGATCAGTGTGTATTATGTGCAGATGGGAATGTGATTTCCCTTTCTGGCATCTACTCTCCATTGATAAACATCACCAAGCGAGTGGAAAGTGCTTAAGATTTTGAACATAAAGACACCTACACAGCACCTAATTATAACACATTGAAATATCTCAGAACTCCTCCCTCCTAAGACAAACATCATTACAAAAACTGTTTTCTTCTTTTTCCTAATCAAGTAGGGAAATATTGCATTTGGTGATTATCTGCATGCAGTTTTCAAATCGTGTAAAATTAAGAAAAAAATCAAAGCTAAAATTCGTGTAATTTTTTTAAAATTCTTATGGTTTCACATAAGAATGTAAAGTGTCCATTGTCTATTACGAGACAACTAAATTATAAAAAATGGACCCATGCTAGAAATCATGAAGAATTGTTCGTCCTTATAAACAATATTATACCCCATCTTCTAAATAGAACTGTTTTGTAAAGTGATTTATAAAATAAAATTAGCTATCGGGATTGGCCATTGTGGGTAAAGAAACAATTAGCATTGCCAACGTTTCGAAATATTTAATTTCTTCATCAGGGTTAGAGTATAAAAACAAATGAACAGTGCATGAGAACAACAAACATTTCAATAAATTGATTCATTAATTAACACTACACCAACAACAACAATTATAAACTAAAATAAAACACCAAAATATAGAAATTATACACCTTACTAATAATCATTAATGTAAAGTCTCATTTCAAACTACCCCACCCCACTCCACATAGTTGTCCCGCAAGTGCTGCTGTCGGAAGTAATGGTCAGCAGCGAAACTGGGTGACTCCTTGTAATGTAGAGGCTATTAATTTTTACTAATTCACCGATTAGTTTACAACACTTTAGAGTTATTCGTGAGAGAGAATCCATCCTTTTTATGAAGCGATTTATTACATTCAGATAGAGTATTTAGCAAAGAAAATAGAAATTGTCAGAGAAAAACTAGACGTATTTACTCTCTATAAAAATTTGATGAAATGATGACGTATCTCAGAAAACTCACTACAAATACAACTTGCGAGAGACCACTACGCCCGCCACATAATTCGGTATGCCGTTGTCAACTGCTAGAATTTCTAGGAATCAGCTCGCGATCTAAACTTCCCTTCTGACAGCTCGCATGCTAGTAGCTCAATACAATTAAAAACGAACGCACTCTTGTAGTTGGAGAGTTAACTAGTGTTTTTACTTAATGAATCTGAAGGGTTTCAAAGTTTGCGCGCGATTTTGCTTCAAAATTTCAATCTCGAAGCAGTGTAATCAAAACTGCAAGAGCTTTGATACAAATATACAACTGGGTTCAAGGAATAAGTATACCTCGTAGAATTCACTACTGAGGAGCAAATTAAAAGACAAGAGTTTAATAATTTGTATGTGTAAACAATTCTAATGTTCATTTTACAGCGCATGATCACTATTCTAGAAAACTGAGTTTCTATTTTAATAAATGTCATTTTTTGGATTCTGTCATACTGAAATCGGTAATAAAACCATCAGCTAAGAACTCGTGTGTAAAGTAGTTGTTGATGTGAGAAAACTATTTTTTTTCCAAGACGCATTTGAGGCACAATTTAAGTTGTTGCTCTGATTATTAAAATTGTGTAAAGTCATCAATCAGCCCCAACGGCAGGCCACTCTTCGTCCCAGCCGCGCTTCACCAGTTTGCTTAGTGCGGCGGTGCCCGACAATTCACCATAGAGCAAATACCGTTACTCGCTGTCGCCAGAGCAAACAGCGGTCGCGAAAGTGCCACAGTCGCCTCCCAGATGAAGGAAAAGGAGGCGGGACGGATCGAGCGCGAACAGAAATGGAACGTGGAGGAAGGTAGAACGAGGACGGACAGAAACTACGCTTGAAGGGGTGGGGAAGAGTGTGAAGCGAGAGAGGGCCGGGAAGGGTTGTGTGTGGGGTGAGATGTATCGACCTACTATATCTGTTTCGGGCGGGTCAAATTACAGCGGTGATTAGACTTTCTCACCACTTATTCGTGAGATCCACCGCCGACATACACGTCGATGTTCAAGAATTATCCCCAGGGGGCACCGCGCCTATCGGATCAAGCTCCAGGTTCCTGCCTGGTCTCCCAAAAGTGTGTGGTTGGATAGTGCATGCAAGTGTGTGTGAAGGTATGTAACGGTATATTAAGGGACAGATGAGAACGGGAAGGATTGGGTATGCAACAGGGTGGATGTGGGTTGGAATGGGCGGGGATATGTGAGGTAAGGCACAGTGAACGGGGAGAGGGTGGTTGAGGCGTGTGGATGGAACACGAGGCGCGAGGCGGGTGTTTGTGGTGAAAGCTGGGTGGGGTGAGGTATTGCGTGGAGGGTGGGGGAAGGGCGAGGCAGAGCGGCTGTGATGCCCCCCGGGTAGAGGGGCTGGGGTTCTATTGACGTTTTGGAGCGTTGCTCACAGGTGCCCCCCCCCCAAGCCCTAGGACAGGCCTTTCGCGCGCCCGCTGAGTCGCTGGGGAACGAGCAGGGGGCTGACGGGGGGCGTATGCAGTGGAATGGGATGAGCGCGTCGAACGCCCGCGGAACCGGCAGATCCAGTGGGAGAGAGAGCAGAGGAGCAGTCGAGCAGCGACACGCTGAGGAGGCTGGGCGCAGCGTTTTCGCTGAGGGAGATTCGAGGAAGGAGAAGTAGCAGACCCAAAATAAAGCAATGTATTGTATGGATGTGTGGAATAAGAAGATGGATGTTGCTTGTAAGAAGACAAGAAGTGTCTTTGTAGAACAGACTACTGGGACGAGAAATGTAGGTAGATCGTAAGCTTTGGTTATTTATGAGTGCAAGGGAGGCGAAAAAATGAAAAATGACAATCAGTGAAAGAGCAGAATACAGAAGAAACATAGAAGCAAAAAATTAGTATGCAGTAAAATAATATGCTTACATATGAAAATGAGAAAAGAATGAGAAATATGAAAAAAATGTTGGTGATATCTGTAAACACGTTTTGCAAGTAAAGCAGTCTCGAAAAAATACCAAAAGTCAAACCGCAGCAGACAACAGTACAGAAACAATAAGTTTTCATAAGGAGATTGAAATATTGATTTTACGAAAGAAACTTCTAAAATCTGCAATCAACAATAAACGCATACACATAGATGAACAGCTGTGTGTTAAAAGCATAAAGAGAAAGTCGAGACAGTTACAGAGGCCGGATGGTAAAGTGTGAGATGAAGAAAACAAGACAGCAGGCACGCAGATTATGAAAGAAAGAAACATATCTAACAAGAAAATAGTACATACACAGACACACACACAGCAACGCGTACAGCAAAGAAAAAATCGCATTTATTCAGAGAGATCGAATTGCATCTAAAGAGAGAATTAAAATGATTCCCGCGCACTGTAGCCACTGTATGCATATCAAAACAATCAAGAAAAAACGATCCATTGTGACTGACATATGAAATGGTATATCACGGAAAGGCCCTTTACAATTATTATTTATTCTATTATTCCTTTTACATTAACACATACCAAAGTGAAATATTTGCTATCAAATACCTAGCTACAATCCCTTCCATATTTGAATAATATTCTTTATTTATTGCTGGCTACCATATCATGTTTGCCTATACGATCAAGGGGATTGTTGCGTGCTTCTGAAACATTTATTTTGTTCGTGGTCCGACAGACTTGTCCATATAAAGTTGGAAGGTAAAAAATTATCATGTAACGAAATCCTTTCCAAATAATAATACTCGACAGGTTGGGACAAAACATTTATAATTCCGTATTATTCTGACGTACAGTTTCTGCATCACTGACCTCTAAATTACATAACATATGACACAAATCGGAAATGAAACACATAAATATATTTTATTTTATTCAGTTATCTCTCTCGCACATTTTATACTATCATTTATCCATTGTTTAATAACACACTCTCTTGGCCATTTTACCCTTACGATGCTTTAATTTATTGTATATTACAATTAATAACAGTACTTTATCTTCCTACATCTCAAAACTAAATATAATATTAATAGTTCTCACTTCCCTTTCTGTTCTGTCAGCAATCTTGTGTCACCTTCCTTAGTCCTCTCTTTATTGCAAGGTTTCTTGTTGAATGACTCAAGCAAGTAATTAACTTTGCTTGAACAGTTGCATCCTGTAGAACCGGGTTTGGGGTTACCTTTCGATTCGAAAGTAAAGAAAAGTCATGCATGCATGAAATTGCAACTGAGAGAGTATATTCATATTAAAAGTACAAGGAATCTATGTAAATGGCGGTGAATGTTCTCTTTAATGACATCAAATACCATACTCTTTGATATAAATCACGCACAGAAATAATCACGTATGTAAAAAATTCTGTAAAGAAAGCACAAATAACCTGATACACTAAAAAATCATAGCACTAAAGAAAAAAAGAAAAGAATTCTGAAATGATTCTCTTTAAAAAATCTTGCACAATACATGTTCACAATTTGTGTAAGGCCAATTCATCTTCATCTTATTTGCATTCTCTTATTAAAACTTTGTATAAGCACTACTAGTGAATGGAGTACCTGGAATGAAGTAAATAGGGCTATTCTAACCATGAATAATAAGAAGGCAGGCGGCGCGGACGGCAT
>BOPP01000190.1:210457-241540 GCA_017312745.1 Gryllus bimaculatus | reverse complement strand
CGTCTACTCCCGTGTATTGCCGCGTCCCGCACGTTTCAAATGCGGCCTCTCCAGGCGGCCTCCACTCCGTCAATTCCCCGCTATGGTCCCCCTGTCGCATGCACCGGACCACCGTCCCCGCTCGTGTCCCGCCGCGTCCCCACTCAGATTCCGGCAGGCGTCGCGCCGTGCAGCGGCGGCTCGGGTGTGCTGTGCGTCCTGCGCATCCTCGTCGGCTCCGTTTTCTTTACCCGCCAGCGTCCCACTGCAATCGGCCGAGCCACCGCTCTACCCACGGCTGCGTCCACTCGCATACCGTCTTCGTCGCCGTCCGTGTCCCATCGTTTCCCGCCTGCGTTTCTGCACGCTTTTCTTCTCCACCGCTTGGATCCCGCGCGACATGCTTGCATCCCTCTCCGTTGACTCATGGGTTCCACAGCGCTCCGCGCGATTCCCCCGCCCACCCTCACGACTCCTCCTCAGTTACACTCTTCCCGCCCCTACCCTTGCTTCGCCATGGCCTCAATTACATCCTTCTTTTTCCTATTTTCACCCGTCGTCGCCAGTTTGCCTCGCAGTTCGTCTTTCGCGCCGCACCGCCTCAGTAATACGGCGCCCACGTCCTCACCTGGCATTCATTAAGTGCCTCAAGCAGCCCGCCCATGTCTCTTGGTGCGGCGGGGCGGGGGCAGCGACGGGGAATCGTACGGAGGGCCGTGCGGGAACGCGGGAGGAAGCGCGAGAGGGGACACTGACGGGGACATGTGCGGGGACGCGGGCGGGGACTCGGATGGGATTGGGGCTGAGGCGAGGCCGCGGACGCGTGCCCAGGAAAACAACAGGGCGACTTGACTACTCGGGGCCTCGCTCGCCATTCGCCCGCAGGGCATTGCAAGCCCCTCTCCTCGCTCGGTCTGTTTTTGGGGCAGCTCTTGGACGGAGCTGATCGACAACTCCCCTAATGCAGATTGAAATGAATTCCGTCAAGGACTTCGCCGAAGTCTGACGTTGCCGCTCCTCGGCGTTTTCAAGTTTATTAGATCATCTCTCAAAAAGAGTTGCGGGAGACGTCGCGCGAGTCAAATGTCTCCTTATCTTATTTTCAGAACTGTCAAAGGCGACTGGGCCGTCGTGTTGTAAAGCATGCAATAGACGTTTTAATCATCATCTATTGAGTTTATGATAAATTGCCATTCCATCCCAATAGTCGCAAGTAAAAAGTTATTGGCTTGTGCAGAATGTGAAAACTACTTTCGAAACTTAATATTTTTTTACATTTTCTGTTCAAAGATATAGATGTGGCAGTGACTTGTGCGAGTCATTGCAATACATTTTGTGTATTATCTGAGATAAACATTTGGTTTGGGGCAACCAGTTCGATGCCTCGACGCAAAGTCTAGAAATTATTTAGTTTTCATTATCCAGAAAATCTGCATGGTAAAGTGCCAGTTGGCATTTAGTTGATATTTTCTCGTTATGTTATATCAAATAAAAATGAAATTCGTTTCAAAAATAACGCAAAAAATTACTTTAGTTTAGATTTTATTTATTTTCATCAAAGGGCAGCAAAGATGTATGTGACGTTCAGAGAAGTATGAACTATGTGCGATATTTGAGGGCCAGAACCCCTTTCCCCTTCATTTTACTCTACGTTCAATGAATAAAAGTACTACTATTGACCATGTACCGTATGTATTCGGATGTTTAAAGTTGTGCACGCTTTTGAACAGTGACATGACAACATACTTTATAAAAAGGTTTTCAGAAACACCGAGAAAGCTTTGATAAATATTGAGTGATTGGCGAATGATTCAACTATTCAATATTTATTTTGAAATGGTTCTCAAAGTATTAGAAATTCAATGTTGTATGTTCTGCTTGAAGTGCTTTCATGAAGAGATATTTACAAAATATAGTTAAAATATTCTGAATATAATAAAATTATTGTAAATTAAAGTTGATAGAAAATACGTCACGCTATATGACGGCGTGCATGTATACTTTTCTTGAGGACAGAGTTAAATGCAATAATTGACCTATTAGTTTAGTTTGGAAGACAAATTTTAAAGCATATTTCATGTCATGAAAATGAAAAACGTGGCATAAAATAATTTAACGTTATTTATATTTAAATGAGAAATAAAAAATATAAAACCTTTTCTGCGAGTGTTGTACTTCCCCTTTCTCGGGGCCGGTTAGTACGGAATGTACGAAATTTTCAAAGGCTACGAAATGCAATATTTGATTGAAAAACCTGAATTTGATTGAAAAATCTGAAACCTGAATTATGGATTCTACACCTGGCAAGCCACTCTTTTTGTCATAATATTTCCAGTTCTCCTACAAGAGTTACAAATTAAATTTTGCATCTTATCATCACCTCATGAGCACAAACTAAAACCACAAAAATGTAGGTGTTTATGTTTGGCTTAGAAACAGGGACAATTCTTGCCATGTATTTTTTTTGTTGAGAAATTGCATCGAAAGAACTGTTAATGATGATAAAATATTTCATACAATTATTTCTCACAAGAATGTTAAAATTATAATGAACCGCGACCTTCATATTTATTTATTCAGTATTGCAAACGAAACAAACTCTGTCGCACTTTTAGGTAGTGAATTCGTGTACGAATAGTACCAAAATGAAAATATAGTAGAGGCTTTTTAATGAATATTCAGATAAAGTTTTGTAGCTTCGTCTCACTTGCTAAGATATGAGATATCATCTTCAAGTGGTGCATAATGGCGGAGAAGCTCTGCGTCTTGCTTCTAGGACTGGGCGCTTAAGAGGGTTCCTAATAGAATTAGCCCTGGCCTAAGTGGATAATCCCTCCGGAAATAACGGCCCATCCGACCGTCCGTCCGTCCGTCTGCCCGCCCACTAGCCAGCACGAACCGCCTCGCTGCAACCAGCTCTACACTGCTCTACGCTATTCTCCACAGTAAACATCGTGTTTACGCTACTGGACAGACTCACGCCAATATTTAAGCGAACGGTTAAGCGATATTCGATTCACCACCCAACAACATGAGTTAATGAGCTTTTAGGAGTACGAAGAGAGCTGCTTTGGCGAAATTTAGACTCTCTCATGAGATTGAATTCAAGGTGTTTGTGAATGCAGGCTAACAATCGTATATTAATACTTTTTATTGTTTCATTGAAACTTTTATCGATTTTAATAATAAAAGACAGAACAAAATTATTTAAAAAAATGAAGAGCGATCTATGCTTTAATATCAATCAATTGTAAAATAAACGATAATTCCAGTCAATTGTTTGTCAATTTTTTATTAATGTAGACGTTTCGATTTCTAGGCTTTCTATGCTGAATCAACAGAGTTGTGTTACAAAATTATTTTTCTACAATTACTTTCTGAGTGAAAATTATGTTTAAAATTCTCAAAATGCAATCGATGATTTCATGTATTACAGCAATACTTCTATTTATTTAAGGTTAATACCTCACGTGTAATTTTGTCAAAAATAAAATACAAAATTGGAATTTTCACCGGAATCATCGTTTATTTGACAATTGACTCAAAATTATTTTTTCTTCCGGAATGCTGTTGAATTATAGTACTAGGAAATGAGTCATTTTCGAAAATAAAGGTTTGTTTCTCAATCACTTAACTTTAATAAAACACGCTCTCTTAATTTTTTTATTTCGTATGTACCAACACCGTTTGCATATTTCTAATGTTTAAGTGCATATTTACATATTTAACATGAAAGTAAATAGTGTATTTCAATGTAATTTACACAGAAAATTGCATTTTTATTAATAATATTGGTTTCATGTCAGTACTATTTATAAGATTTTCGAATTAAAGAACGAATCCACTTTACAAGAAAAAATATTCCATAATATGTAAGCTTTCTGAGTGCACAGACTCAAAATCGCACAAACATTTACATATATTTATTTCAAACTGGATCTCATTTTACGCATTTCTCAAAAGTGGGTCTCCAAAATACACATATAAACGTGTTTTCGCTTAGCCCTTTTTATAGCGAGCTCGAGTTTATGGATCTTGTAAGCCCCTCTTGCGTTCGAGCAACTGCTACGTCAGACTTTTCTCGTTACTTCGCGCCCTCTCTCGCAAATATTGGGTTTTATTTTAATTTCGGTAACACAATTCGAAACACGATGGCTCGATATTAAAATTCTGGCGTTTCTTTTTAAATTAATATTCTTCTTTCGTAATTTTGCGTTTCGAGTTTAATGCAAGCGTGCTTCCGCCGTCACTTATTTCTTTGCTGCAAAATGAAACGGCAACTCTGCTCTGTATCTCTTGTATCTCCCTAAGAAAAGCACTCAGCAAGCAAGGCTTTTTGTTGACGCCGAAACATAGCATGGAATATTTCGTAGTTTTGAAAGGTGGCGCAGAGGGACACTATAATGTTGTCCTTTTTTACCCTATCATTGTGCTGAACCCCATAAACTTTCCATTCCCATTCAGAAATTGAAAGCTTTATATTCCCTCGTAAACTGAAACATTTCCACAATGTGAATGACCTGAAGTAATTTTTTAAACAGGCTGCTTTTGCTGCAGCATGAAGAATACGTCTATTGTTTCGTGTCGAAATGTATAGCGAACATTAATCTCATTGAGGGATTTTCTCTGCATTGCTTTGTCGCAATGCGTAAGGGAGCACCATGTAGCATGTGACTTTCACTTGTTCAGAATCACTTTGAATTGTAAATATTGATTCATATAAACCATGATTATCATATTCAATTTGATATGTCTTACTACATATCATTCGTATTATCATTGCACTATTATGTACAATTCTTCAATTCTAAGCTTTCGTAAAATTAAAATATGTTGAATATCTTGGAAATGCACATTCTGGCTATTGTTTTATTAATAAGCTGTAAACGCTGTTTTTTTGGAATGTTCTGTTGCGACCTCGCCTCTTTACTTTCTACCCTTACTACAAAATTACATAAACACTAATATTATTCGAATGCTGCCCCAGAAATTGACAATTCCAACATAAAAACTAGTATTTTGAAGACTGGTATCTAAGAAGTGGATACATATTTTCCTTATGTAGTGACTAACGTTTTCTAACACTTTATGTATTCAAAGCCCTCGTTTTGTGGGTCATCAATACCGAAATATCGATTGAACGCAAAACATTCCTATCCATCTGTGTGATCAAAACTAGCGGCTATTGATCAAAACTAGTCTTCATACGGTTTTCTCCAGAATTAATATTTTCCGATCGATCTGCAGGAGCTCTAAGCCCTGCGAGTTTCAACCAAATATTTTTATTTTGAAATTCCTTGACAAGTATTCTGAACATTTTCAAAAATGTTTGAAAAACTATTATTGCCGAGACTAGGCAACACAAAAGTGGATTGAACTTGTTTCTTCATGTAGAAAATTACTTCCTCTAACATCCTCTATAGTCAAAATCCAAGCTTTTGTGGGTTTCGATACCAATAATCGATTGAATCGCAAAGCGCCCCTTAGCCCCTCCGTTTATCCGTCCGTCCCTCTGCCCGTGTAGCCGTCTGTTTGTCCACCCTTCCACCTATCTACCTGAGCCTAAACCAAATAGAAATTTTCCCCAAAATTGATATATTCCAATTTATCTGCAGGAACTCATGGATGTGCGAGTTTGAAAGAAATGTTTTTATTTTAGGAGATTCTGTCCATACAGCCTCAACATTTTAAATATATTTTTTTCAAAAATTGCTTCCAATTTGTTACTTATTTTTTTTCTGAGAAAGAGCAAATCATAAATCATAAACTTGTAAAATCGCTCGGGTAGTTAAACATTCTTATTAATGACATATTCCTTAAGTGCAATGTTTTTTGGAATCTTTCTACAACTACAATACTGATCTTGTTTTCCATAATGAAATATATTCTTCAAAACAATCTTTTATTAAGGACATATACAATTTTTGGAAAATATGAGTAGTTTTTGGTGAAATGATGGCAATTTTAAACAATTTGTTTCTCGAAAACTGCATCATCCCCCCTCGTAAAGAACGGTAAAAACCTGTTGATATTCCTATTTTCAGAAAACTCTAAGCATTTTCGAAAATCACGAAAAAATTCACATTGCAAAAGAACAGAATAGATCTATGATTGAAATTTTTTAAATAAAATATTCTTAGAACTTAGATCTTTAAATAAGTTGGTTGCTTGTTAGTTATTCCGTGCGCGTCAACCAATGAGGTCATTAGTCCAGCAAGTGTAGAGCATGTTTTTCTCGGAAGGTGGCGGTGATCTTTCCCTCGCTGGATGGGGAGATTCGGCGCCGACATACCGTCGGCTAGTAGGGTGTCCCCAACCAGATAGCTCCGACCAGCGGGTCAAGCTCTACGCTCCGACCGGTCTCCCGGCATGTGTGGTAGTGTAGTGCATGTTAGTGTGTGTGTGAGGGATGCGGATAGGACAAGGAAAATTAAGGACAGATTGCGGGCGGTCCTTAGCCCGTTGGTTAGGGTACTGCTCCGACATTCACCGGGTGTTGATCAGAGAAACCATAGAAAACTACCTATTATATCTTTAATTACGTTCATGTACATTTTTCTAACAAACGAAGAGTTTTCGCGTAATTTCGACTTAATGTTCCTGTAATTTATAAGAATGTTTCTCAATAACATAAATTTTCGAAAATTGCAAAAGGTGTAAATAGTGCGTGAAAGTACGTTTTTTTTATTACCACTAGTTTTCTTTAAAATTGTACCTCAAATAGAGCAAATGACGATTAAAAGCATGGCACTGGACCCATTTCCGACTCTGTATTTTCGAAACATTTGAACAGAAAAATAACATGGTAAAACTACCATAATATTGATAGATATTATTTCGCTTAATCAAATCTGCTCTTGAAAACCACATATTGAAATAAATATGTCTGAATGTTTGAAAATTGGAAATGCAAAGCACTTACGCGCCCCTATGGTAGACATGGAGTAAGAGAAGAAGTGGGCGGGCGGAACAGAAATGCAGGGTGTTCCGGACGGAGTTTGCTTAATAGATGATTGTAATAAATGCCAGTGTAACACCAGCTAATCAGCTAGTTTAGGATTAATACTGGCAGCCCAGATATTGAACAAGTAACTGAATATGCTTCACGGTTTTTTCCCGTGACACTAATACCCAACACAGAATCCTTCAACAACCCTTCAATGTGACATGCAGTTCATGTCAAAAGATGTGCCTCATTGATCGTCCCTTCAGCACACTAAATAA
The DNA here is from genome assembly GCA_017312745.1 of Gryllus bimaculatus. NCBI lineage: Eukaryota > Metazoa > Arthropoda > Insecta > Orthoptera > Gryllidae > Gryllus > Gryllus bimaculatus. The sequence goes on along the minus strand of BOPP01000190.1, from coordinate 234,337 downwards.
CTCAGCATAACTCAAAGGATACACTATAGCATCAGTCATTCGTGCTCCTCAGATATTTTAAGAAAACGACGGTGGTAATACTTTTGAAGTGAATTTTTTCTCACTACGGAGTACAGAGAACATTATGTAATGATGCGCGAAGAAACGGGAAATTTTTGACAGAAAACTCTAATTACAGATCTCTGGTCATAAAAAAATGGGATAAATAAATTTGCTAAATTTAGAAAATATCCTCTAATCCTCGTGGTGCCGCCAGAATCCATGCTTTGTGAGTCCTTGATAACAAAGAAACGAAAGACGGCGATACCCTTGTCTGTTCCTCCATCCGTCCATCTGTCCGCCTCTCTGTCTGTCTGTTTGTCCATCTGTGAACAACGGTAACGGCTGAACTGTTCTGCCGATTGCATTCGAAATTGATGTTCCTCAGTCGATATGGCTGATGTCGCTGTACCTTGAATTTGAAACCGAAATTTAAATTTTGGGAATACTTTACATGAAGTGCCTAGGTCATTTTCCAAATATAAAAAAATGGCTTCATCGTTTTTGATTAAACTTTGTTGTTGAATAGTGTTAAGAGAATGTTGCAGGTCTCGTTTTCGTTGATAACCCTTATTTTTCGAAAATTGCGAAAGGTCCAAAATTTTGTCGGCGTCTTCCTACATCTAGAATATTAAAAATAGAGGTTTTTCACTAAATGAAATATGTTCCTTAAACATAGATATCGATATAAGATCACGTACAAGTTTTCCAAAATTTTAAATTTCGAGTAACTTTCGTAAAAATACGTGCTGTTTTAGCCCCACTAATTTCATTCTGAGACGTTGTTTATTCTATATTTTGAGACGTAGCAAGTAAAGTTTTTTATAATTAATAACCATAAGAATGGTTACCAAGCAGTGGTCTACGAAATAAAACAATATTTTAATAGCTAGTTTTTTAATTAGAAAATGGATAATCTGACTTTGCGCAAACCGCACGACCTTCTAAGAGAACAACGTAAGGACTAATAAATCTAGCCAATTCGTTTATCACTTGAAAGCGCAATAATTTAAGGTTGAATTATTTATCTTGCAGTACTATACTATTCGTTATTTACTTCTTAGAAAATAATTCATTTCGACGTTTTTATTCATGTACTAATTGCGCAGCAAACATGAACAAGTCATTGCATGTAAGTTGTGAAAGCTCTAAAATGGGTGATCTGGGCTGTCCGGGTGACGCCGCGTCGAAGGCTGAGTTGCCGACGTTTCGACCATCCTGTCGTGGGGTTCCTCAGGGCTGGCTCATACCAGCCCCGAGGAAGACCACGACAGGATGGTCGAAACGTCTTCAACTCAGCCTTCGACGCGGCGTCACCCGGACAGTTCAGATCACCCATATGACTCTGGCAGCGGAAGCCTACGACTTCAAAGCTATAAAATGTTCCACTCAATATATACTCAGTGGTGATTTATTATAAAAATGGTTAGCTTTCATAATGTGCTCATGTAGCGTCACTGTACTGTCCAGATAACATCACACATTTGATACTCACGAAATAATCCGATCTTTACTACAACTACATTCAGATTCATGAGCGCTTCCCAATCCTTCCACGCTCGTTGCTTCGAGCGCCGATAGAGCGCTGGTGTGTCGGGCGCAGCGTATGAGCGCAGAGTTGCACCAACTCCGCCACCTGTCCGGCCGGCCAGGGAGTTTGGCAGCCGAGGGTCCGCCCACGCCTAATGCTTCCCCCTCCCCCCACCTTCGGCCGGGGGCTCGCGAAGGCGCCGGGGCGCGAAGCCCGTCCCGCGCACTCGCGACTGCCGCCCCAATGATTAATTTCCGGCCGAAGTTCACCTCGCGCCGGAGCGGGGCGGGGGCGGGGGCGGCGGACGGCGTCATTCATCACTGGCGATCCGGAAGAGCGGTCGCCCCCGCGCGGCCTCCCCCCCCTCAAATCCTACCTCGCCCCCCCCCTCGGAGCGGCTTGCCCTTGCGCCCAACCCCCCCACCGCTCCATCTCGCCTCTGGCCGGAGCTCCGCAAGGGTTTTGCACCCGTCGAAGCTCGTTCTCTCCTCGCTCGCAGCTATTCAGCCCATTTCGCAGCTCTTGCGGCTGTTTTCGCCCGTTCTCTGAATACCCTACTTCAGCTGCGTGCCCCCTCGGCACTCTTTTCCTGCGATCCGTCAAGTTCCTAACTCTCCGTCTTGGCCCCCTTACAGGAGTTCCCATAAAGTTTTCTAACTGTCGTGACTATTTAGGATCAAGCCGCGTTTTCACACCCATTCCGTCAATTTACCAACTCTCGCCGCTATTTCATTATCCTTCAAGTCCTAACATACCTACCCCTCCGTCGTGCTTCCCTGATCAATTTTTTTCCACAGTTTACGAATCAACTCTTTCTCTGTGGACGCCCCATTTTTACACCCATTCTTTCAATTTTTCTGCCCTCCTTGCTGTTTTCCTATGATCCCTACTTGCCATATTGCCTCGCTCCCTGGCTGACACTGTACTATATACCTATAGAGAATCTTGAATTTTTACCCTTCTCAATCCCTTACTTTCCAAGCTGTCATCTAGACTCCAAAGTCCATATCACAGCGTCTCGTCTTTCTGACTGAAATGTCACCGTAGTTTCCATTGTACCTCTTTCTCTGGCCACGTCCGCTACCAAACCTATTATATCTCTTTCAAAGCTCTCTCGACTCCTTTAATCTTATCTCTGAAGTCTCTATGTCAGTATCCTATATTCTGGCCAGTGCTTTAGCCATCACGCCTCTTGTGGTATGTCTATTAACGTTTCTACATCCGTCATCAAGAGGTAATTGCTTTCCGAGTTCAAACCAGTACTTTCTCCCTACCTCTTCTTTCCCTACAAAATCACCACTACCCCATGTGAGCACTACACTAATATTAATCTTCATATGTTTTTGTTCTCTACGTCCTACATCTACAAACTTTTGCTGTCCCTAACTATCGCCACTCCTTTCTCCCCGTTTACTGAAGTCACTATCTAGCCTTCGCGTCACTGTGGCTGGAGTTCTTCCACACTTTAGACTGGGTCCACGCACGCTGCCATTCCCCATTCTTCAAGGTCTTTGCTTTTCAGGGTGTGACAAGCTTTTATTCCCTTCTGCTCCCTCAAGATCCTATCACACCTCCAATCTCCCTGCTCTGCTCCCCCAAGTTGTGCGTACATCTTCCTGTCCACACTTTCCTTCCACACACTTTCTAGCGCCTCCTTGATTTTGCAGCCCTCGCAGCTTGTTTTCTTTCTCCGTCTGCCTCAATGTTTCGCTCTTTCACCGGAGGCCCATCACAATTTTTTCATCCTCCGAGGCTCTTCGTGTGTCGCGGTTCAGCACTCAGTTTTTTGGCCCCGGACCATTGTTTTCCTAGTTCCCGTATTCTTCATCGGATTTTCGTTTCTCCCCATCCCTAGTCTTAAGTGTACTCCCTCAGGGGTCCAAAATCTATTAACTGCCTCGCAATAGTTGCTATATCTGAACATACAGAGAGTGTATCTAATGTGAAAACCAATTTTTTGGCAGCAAGAAAAGAGAATGAATTTTTCGGAAGCAACGAAAGAAAATCATTTTTTCTACAGCAGAATACAAAACATGTATTCTGTTTATAAATATTAAAGGAAGTAATTTACTATATTTACAAACAAGATGTTCGGGACACACTTATCCCGTTTAAGGAACCCAAAAGGGACGAGTTTCTGACGAAAATGTCTACATTTTGTTGCAATATTACAGTACTTAATCTATATTTCGTAAGTACGTAGTAAACTAGAAACTAAAAAAAGATGATTGCGCTTCTGCCCTTAAGAAGGTCATGACATGAGAGTCGAAATAAGGTATAACAAATTTTTCCGCGGCATCACCTGTAAGTGATCCTCCCAACTGAGGCCGTAGAAGCCAATTATGTTCTTTCATTTATTTCTCTTCAATCGGCATTATCTCGACATCGCCCATTACAGATTCCCAACTTCTGCAACTCTTAGCTTCCAATGTTATTCCTTCCCTTCCATTCCCTTGGCTTAGAATCTTACTTCCCCATCTCTTTCCTACTTCTCTCTCCCCTCACCCTTCTCAGCTATAATTTACCAGCCTTCTAATTTTTTAGGATTTTTCCACACTTAGTTTCCCGTGTATTTGCACCTTTCAACTTTTCACTTGTATGTTTCCTGTATTACGCATTTCCTTTAGATTTGTCTTTCCCTTGAATATGTTTTTACGTTAATCTTCTCTACTTTATTGCTCCAATTCCTCCTATCTCTCTCTGCATATGTACTCAACCAACTCATTGCTTTAGTGCCCTTTAACACTAATCTTTAGCGACACATTTTCTCATCACTCTCATGAGACAACCATATCATTTTCTTCATCGTCAGTTGGTTAACCCGCGCAGCAGCTTCATTCGTGTCCCGTGCTTAGGAAATGAAAGCGTTGGTCACCATTCCCTCATGTTGAGTCTGAAAGCCGTCTCAGAAGAGAGGTAGGCCGTCTCTGACTGCGGAGAGTCTAACGATGTTTCAGGTAAACGCAACGTTCTGCTCATCTCTTTGGGTTTCGACCAGGAGAATACGAATTTTATAGAAGATGCTTTTGCATCACCTATCCAATCATTAATCAGAACATTACGTGGCTAGGATTGTCTTAAAAGTGAAAATTAATAATTCACAAACCTTGATTTACAGTTTTTTTATTATTAAACTTTCATCGACCACCGCAATTCCCTCACCTCACTTTTGCTGTCACGAACGTTACCTTTTCCGCGTTCGAAGTTGCCCAAACCCACTTCTTGACTACTTCTCCCTCATTCAACAAGCAACGCCTCAGCACTCCGCTCATATCGCTGTATCATTTTCTCCTTTCACCTTCTTTCATATCTCACCGAATCATTTGCTCCTTCCCCTCCCTACCTCTCACTGCAGCATTCGTCGCGCCTTTCCTCGCAACTCGAGTCGTTGATCCCGCGGCAGCCACCTCCTCGTCCGCCCGCGTAAAGAGCGGGAGGCTGTCTTCGGCGGCGGCGGCGGCGGCGGCGGAGTGGAGCAACCCAATCTAGGTGCTAATGCGGGCGGCTGCGTCGGCAATCAATATGCGCGGCTGGAGCGGCCCCAGCCACTCCACCTCGCGGCGCCCGCGGCGCTGTTTCCTTTTCGCCGCCGGCCCCCTCCCCTCCCCCTCCCCCCTCACCAGGCGCACTTTCGCTGGCGGAGACCCTTCGCCCCCCTCGCGCTGACACACTTATCGCCCCGCTCCCCTCGTCGCGTTCGCGCAAAGGAATGCGATTGTTTCAGAATGGGCAAGCGACTCATTTCTGCCTCTCTCTCTCTCTCTCTCTCTCTATATATATATATATATTATATATATATATATATATAAAAGGGAATAGGGAAAGGATTATTTTATACATACACTCTCTTTTTTCATTTCAATTGTCCTCAGCACGAAATTTTCATTCTATTTCTATCCCCTTCTCCATACGCTTGTAGGACCTTGTTGTTCATCACTGAACTCTCGCAGCCTTTCTGCCTCCCCTCCGTCGCTGCCTTTCATAGAGCCCCAGCGCAATATGCATCGCATTGCTCGTCGGAGAGACATCAGCATTTGCGGAGCGCAGCGCATGGCTGGAGGCCGCTCTGCGCTCCACAAACTCCACTCGCGCTCGCCGCCCCCTCCACCTCCTTCTCCCCCTTCTGCCCTTCCACCCAACAACGCTCGCACTCCCGTCTCCACCACTGCTTGCCCCTCGCATACGCCTCCACCCCAACATCCGCCGCCGTCCCCATGATCGCAGCCACACCGGCTTGTGTGTCTCAGGGCAGCGAGTGATGCCTGCGCCTCTCTCTGGGAGATGCTGGGGTTCGAGTCCACGCGGTGGCAACATTTTCGACACTACATAGCTAAGTCTCTATCTAGAAGATAATTCGTATGTCGTATGCTCTATAGGTCGTATGCTCTGATCGGTAGTTTTCTCTTATCAACACCAAGCGAACGCCGTAGTAGTACCTTTAAAGACGCTTTTTCCCATTCCTGGCCTTATCCTAGCCCTCATTTACATGCACTAGAGTACCACTCATGTCGGGAGACGAGTCTGAGGCTTTGTGCTTACCCTGCTGGTGGGCGAGACCTGGTTGGGGAAACACCCACAAGGCGATATGTTGATCGGCGCCGGATCTCGCCATCCAGCGGAGAAGCTCACCGCCTCCTCCCGAGATAAAACATGCTCTGTACTTGCGGGATTAATGACCTTAACAGTTGACGCCCCGGAAAACGCTATTCAATCAATCAGCGACCGTTTACCCCCTGCCTCTTCCTCCACATTCCACTGTGCCAAATCCCCAAACTTAGCGTTTCCTCAGTGTAGACGCCTTTACTGCTTTCACACCCCTCCCTTGCCACCATTCTCGCATTCTGTCTCTCCTCCTTTCCCCTCGAACCTTCTCATCACGCTTTGCACCCACTCCGGTCCACATCTCGCTAACTCGTGTGTGCATTTCGAAACCTTCACACCCGTAATCCTCCCCTTCTAGGACATCCCACTTTCATCTCCCGCCGCGGATCTCTGCCCACCGCCCCCTGGGCTGCCCTGTGGGGCTTTGCGCTGCGGCCGCATTCTCCGCCGTCTCTAAGACAGGCGCGCTCTACCTGCGCTGCGGCTGTCCGCAATGTTGGCCTGCGGACGCCTGCGCGCCACGCCGTGGGCTAACATTGCTCCACGCCGCCACGCCCTTACACTCCGCCCCCTCCTCCCCGACCCCTTCCGCCCACTCCGCCCCTTCCTCGCACCATCCTCCCGCCCCGTTCCGTTTTAACGTCAATAAGGCGTTTAGGGGCACTTCAACTGGAATACAGGTTGGCAAGGTCGGACGCTATGGAGACGAACAATATACACTGATATGCAGAATCAACAACTAGCACGAAGGTAGACGTCTCTCCAAATGGGTAGAGGTTTATGGTCTTGGTATATGGACGACTAATTTTATGTAGTAAAATATGGAATATGTGTTAGAACGTGGAGAAAAATCAATTGTCTTAAAGTATTGACAAGATATATACGTATTGAAATGTTGAAGACACTTTGAAGTTCTCGGAATATGGACGATGTTTTGACGTCTTGTAAATTTGAGCCAGGTGTATGTTCGGAGGAATTGGCCGACTGTGAATATATTCAAAGAACTATTAGGATTGGGTTTGTTATTCTTTCCGGTTGTCAATTGTGTAAAGTTTTACTTTAATTTTTAATTTCTATTGTGGTGAATAAATGTGTGTATTTAAGTTTAAAATTGGAAATGTCTTTTAAATTTAATAAACTGTGTTTACATTTTTCAAGTCTACGATATATGTCGTTGAATCGTCGGCTCTACAAAAAGGATATTTCTGTGCAGGAGTGATATGTAATGAAGCAATGATTCTTTACATGTTAAGACTAATCTCTGCTATTATTTTGCATATCACTTGCTCTCAATGAATGAATTTAAACATTTTTCTAAAAAAATTGGTAAAAATGAAATTATCTAAAAATATTTGTCTAATCAAACAAAAAAGTCTAAGAGTTCTTCGTTTGTATTATTTTGATTTGAAGATCCATAGTATCTAGCACGTCAGATTAAATAATGAAGCAAAAATTGTTTTATTAAGTGGTTCAGTCCATTCTCAATTTACATAATGTATACGTACATGTTGGTGAATCAGCATTCTTCTAATGTTGCAATGGTTTGATGAATTGCTTTCCCTAAATAAATAAGTTTTATACTACATGTTACTAACACAAAGGACATTAAACATATGTCGTTAAAGGACTTGAAACATTCTTTTGTCTTCAACATAATAATAAAAACCGGCAATTACGTTTCAGAACAGATATTTTAATTTTCTTTTCTGATTATGATTTATCAATTACGTTATGACATATCAATTACTCCGGATCTATCTTCTTGTGTACCTATGCAAGAACTCTCACATCTTATACTCCTCTTAAATCAATAAGTTCCTTCAAGGTCACGAGTTAGTAGGAGATGCATTTTAAACATTTCTTTATGAATAGGATTGGAATAAAAATATAAATAAGAGTTAGTATTACAAAGTACCAATTAATTGAAAGTATTGGTATAATAGTTACAACACCACAAAAGGAATATACGTGAGTCTTCAAGTATTATAACGTTAGGAATGTTTGGCACGTGGAACTTCCGATAAGAAAAATGTAAACTTTTTTAGTGTGAAAGTGAGCGCGGTAGCCCGGAAATTTTCAGAGGGCAAGACTAATAATTTACTGTAATAAATGGCCGGACAGCCGGGTACTTTAGATACTATTTAAAATATAAATAATTTAGTAATCTTTGGTAGTATTATGCAATTATACTAACATGACTATAGTAGGAGAAACGTATTAGTATCTATAGTATGTAATTCTGTATTATTTCGAATATAAATGTATATTTATTTAATTGTATTATTTATTTTCAACGTTTCGTTAATTGTATGAAAATTTCAAGTTTTTATTAAATTTTTCTTCGTGTTTTATTAGAATATAATTAGAAATTATTGCCATGGTAACTCGCTGCCGAACATCAGTCCACTTGCAATCAATAAAAATATTATAAAACAATAATATAATTTATATTATTTATATTATTTTGTTGTTGTTCATATTATTAACAACACTTTAAAATTCACAAGAAATAACAATAAAAATCGACATGTTAAATAAAGGATTTGCAATTACTTGTTTAAACCAATCAATATGAATCCTTTCACTTAAAAGATATATTACAAATTGTTTTCTAAAATCTACGTATCCCTTTATGTTTCCATTGGTTCCATTATTTACCTTGTTGGTCTCTTTATTTGCCTAGGTGCAGGAGATGAAGTATTATGATTTTCTATGATCGTACGTTGAAGTTGAAATACAGTTTCACTTATCGTGCAGAAATGAATTCTGTACAATATCGTTGGTGCCACAATTTTATCTTCAGCAAAGACTCCTGTCATAAATTCCAACAGTATCGTACGCGCACTATTTCTTCCCAAATGCCAATACATTTTGATGAAGTTTGCGTTGGTGATACTATACATAGGGATATTTCTATCGTACCAATGTTTCTTGGAATTTCTTGTCGCACACAAAGAACAATTCAACTTTAGTGATCATACTACTCCCTTTGAAACTAATTGCCTATTATTGAGGTTACTATAAAATTTCAGTTTATTTCAATATAAAAGGTTTCAAACCATGTTATAAAAGTAATACGCTCATATTGAAAGTGCGTTCTATTTATATCAAACCCTTCACAGCCTTGAAAGGACTCAGGTCTGAACTTCCTGCTTCAATATTCGTTTAGTTCTGGTAGGAAAATGGTGTAATGATCTTCAAACATTAGAGAATTATTTTCTTGGCAAAATGAATGCTTGCGTGGGTTTAATTTGAAGTTCAAAGTAAAGTAAATCATTTTTTGTAATTTACTACCTATTATTTCGTAATCATCGAATTCTGGAGACAAGGTGTTTTCTCCTATACCATATTTTTGGGAAAGAGTGTTGAAAGTATAAAATAAAGGTAAATATATTTCCAGATGTGAATGTAGAAATATTTTACATCCTAATTAATCCACTAATCTTTCCGAGCTTGAATGGAGAATTGGAACTCAAAGGATTTTATTTTGGGATTAGATGAACCCTCCCTCGGGAGGTAAATGTTGAGATGGTGCACCAAGACGTCATTCATAAGCAGGGTATGTTATTCAAAATTAAAAATCACCATTCAAGAACTATACATACGCGGACTCTTGTTTAACCGTTTATTCTGACAAACATTACAAGACAAGCGTCCTTCAAACTCTTTTAAAGCGTCTTTATAAATTCAAAATTTCGGCCTAAATAAATAATCTTTACATCTCATTTATAAAACATTGAATCTCATTCATTCGCCCTATCATATTCGATAAATGAAATATCTTTGAAATATAAGAATCAAATTGGATATGAATTTATATGGAAATGGAAAATATAGTATTTTCAAGTTTTATATTACGAAATGCTCGCAATCAAACTATCTAGTTCCCCAGTCCTCCTTTCCCCCATTTTTTGTTACCTAAATTTTTTCTTTGTATTAATTACGTTCAATTTGGTGTTTTTAATTTATATTATGTCGTCATCACGTTTTAATTTAAAAATGGCTAATCTGCCGGCTCTGATATCCTAAGCTTCAGCAATAATCGTCAAATATTTTTTTCCGCAGTACGGGCGAGGTCAAATAGTTTTCTGGGACAGTTTCGTAACGTGACAGCCATGGGAAATGCCATCATTAATCTAAAGACAGGTGTTCGTTTTATACACTACGATCGTTCACTGTAATCTTCTAGTTAAATAAGAAGAATTCATCATAAAATATGTTCTAACAAGACAATTACATACATACTCTTTAGTACGTTTTCAGAATTAATTAAAGAAGCTAAAAATAGTGGTCTCATTAACTGTATTATATTCGTGTTTCTAGATTTATGATTGCTCTGCCTACTTAACTTTCTTGACTCCAGGCATCCCATACTCCCTTACCAGCAATTGCAGCTTCTTCGCTTTTCTCCCCACGCCGTTTCCCGATTTCCCCTTCCCTCATTCACCCCTCCTCACGGCTCGGCATTTTCTAACTCTCGTTGCACCGTAACAATTAGGCTCCATTTGCCATTGAGAGGTCGTTTCGCGGCCATTAGCGCCGCTGTGTGATAATGGAGTAGGGAATACGCACTCCTCGCTGCTGGCGCACCCCAATGCCCAGAGGAGCAGGCCCGGCGCCCGCATGTCTGTTTGCAATGGCACTCCCACAGCGCCGCTCTGCTGCTTTCAGATAAATCCACTCCCTCGTCCCCCTTTTCCTCCTGGCTCCCACTCTCACGTCTACTCTCATGCTCCCTCTCACGACCTCTCTCACGATCCCTCTCTCGCGATCTCTCTTACTACTTCTCTCACGACATCTCCCTCTCTCACAACCTCTCCCTCTCTCTCACGACCTCTCTCTCTCACGACCACTCTCTCTCACGACCTCTCTCTCTCACGACCTCTCTCTCACGACCTCTCTCTCACGACCTCTCTCTCTCACGACCTCTCTCTCTCACGACCTCTCTCTCACGACCTCTCTCTCTCACGACCTCTGTCTAACGATCTCTCTCTCATACATACACACACAATCTCGAGATCTCTATCAGCCTCACAATTTCTCTCTTCCTCATTATCTCCTCGTCTTTCTCAGTCTCTCTCTATCATTTTGCTTCAATATTCTCTTTGCCTAATGATTACTCTTAATAAATCTCTCTGACACTCTCTCAAATTCTAATAGTATGCGACGTTCGTATCACTCACCCATTTATTTCGTAAAATTTGATGTTTTCCGTTACCAAAAGTGACACTGAAAAGAGAAAAATGTGCATTACTTGCTTGTTATAGTTTTTAAATTACAACATTTGAATTATTGGAAAAGGTTGGAAGCCTTTTCAAACTACAAAGCAACACTATTTATCACACACTAATTTGTCTTAATATAAACTTTACGTGACAGATTTCACCCATAGTAATTTAGTCAATATAGCGAATTTTAGTGTTACATTATTTACGAGGTTAAATATTGTTAATATTTACATGGCATGCAAATCCAGTGGTGAGCTTCATTAAACATTAATTTTGGGACATTAGGCTACTGATAATTCATTATAAAGTATGCATTACAAACATGTGTTCGTGTGGAATGAAGTCGAACAAGCTCGTCATGCTTCTGTTCACCATGCTTATCATGTTCCGTGGTTCCTAATTTCGTAATTAACAACATTCCCGCCACCACTTCCTACCCGACATATGACCCCCTTTCCTACACGAACTTTCTGGTTCACCTTCCTTGGCATGTTCTCGTAATCACGTTTCTCCATCTCGAACATCCTCCGCCATGAACACCTCATGCACACTCCGTAAAGAGCTCTCCGCCACGTCCTTTCCATTGAGATTCCTCCCCCTCGCGTTCCATCTTGCTCCGCCCAGAAACTTCACATAATGCCACATACCCTCAAGCCCCGATTCCCCGTACTTCTGACGCACTCTTCCCCGCTGAGGGTCAGGAAATCAATTGATGTCGCTGCAGTGCCTCTGACCGGAGGGACCTAGTCCCGACGGTGGCAATGTTGTCGATACTAGTTGCATAGCTAAACCGAGTTCAACCCGTTTGAAGGAGAATTCTCGCGGCCAGCTGTTCTGATCAGTAGATTATCGCAGTTTCTCCAGTCAATACAAGGTGAATGCTGGAACAATTTAGAAACGGGTCACGGACATCGTGTGATCTTCCCTTTGGCTTCCTTGTAATATTATATCCCCTTATTTATACACACACGTACGTGCACTACACGACTACACATGTTGGGAGACCAGCCGGAGCTCAGAGCTCTCCCAGGCCGTTACTACTGGGATATACATGATTGGAGAAACCCCGCAAGACAACGTGTAGGCTGGTGCCGAATCTCATCATCCAGCGGGGGGGGGCACATCTGCACCGCCCGTGACAAGAGCATGTAAAACACTTATAGAACTAATGACCACAGCAACTCGAAATGCGAAATAATCAACATTTAGCACTCTCAGCGCAATGTCCGCTCTCAAAATATACGTGGGGTGTATTTGAAGAGAGTGTATTCGCAGTTAAATCGAATGTACGTTAAAACGTATTTAGACCAGTTCAGAACTGGCGCTCATATACTACAATAACCTCTCCTTGATTTCGTCTCCCAGCTCCTTTCCCCGAACGTGTACCGTTCTGTTACTTTCACTCCGTCTACCAGTCAAAGTTAAATAAATATAAAAACGCTCGATTTTCCTCACCTCTTTAGTTGTGGCAATCAGTTCCTATATAATCCCATCCTTTTCTCATTTGTTTTCTCTCGGGTCCCACTACATGGTCGGCATGCATTGCATGAACAATTGGATAGAAATGCCTATTTCATAGATTAAATTGACCGAAATTATATAAAATAATTGGTACATAATTTAATAACTGTATTGAATGATTTATCTCTTCGATGAATTATCTGTAGCTCTTCAATTCTTTGGAACGGAAGTATTTATTTATCCATTCAAAAATAAGTTTATTACTCCGCAAGCGGCGACAAGTCGCAGCGTACACACAAGTTCATGATCTCCAATCGATGCGCCTCCGACGCTCACAGTACCTACACTATCGTTCATTCAACGCAATTTATTACATATGAATAATTAAAAATAAATTTAAAACATCGGTTTTCATTCATTTATCCTTATAAACCTAGTTCACAATAATAACGCTAATGATTAACAACAAAATGTTTGAGTAGCTGACTTCTTATTTTATCATTTATGTTAACAAACAGTACATGATAAATTCTTTGAACAAATGAAACATCGTTATTCCCCTGGTGTTTACTGTGCGACTGTGACAAATAACTCGTCGCCACCCGAACCGCCCCCGGCAGGGCCGCCAGCCCGCACTGCCAATGACCCGCGAAATGCCCGACGGCAGCGGCTCAACTCGCCGGCAGCGCCGCCCCTCGGGACGGCGCGAAAATAGCGCGCGATGTAATTTCATTGGCCTACAAAACCTACCGGTTGCTAATTACTGTAGAAGAACCCGGATCCCGCCCCACTCGCGCGATCTCTCTGTTTTGAGAGCCCTTTATCGCCGTCTCTATCTCGCTCTCGCTCGTTCGCACTCTCTTTTCACGTGGTTCTCGCTTTACTCGTGTCGCGCCAACGAGAATTTGAATAAAACGGTGCATCGCAGCTGGGGCGTTGTGGGCGGTTTTTAGGCCGGCGCGGCGGCGTTTCGCATCACGCCTGCGCCCTCGTAGTAGCTTGGGAATTACGCCTCCACTTTGGCGTACTCGCGATGACGTAGAAGCGCTTGGGGGCTTTCACCTATCGAACGCGCAAGTTGGAGTAGTTGGAGATACTGCTTTGTTTGTGGGGAAATTATAATACGCTGCCCTGCAAAAGGATGACAGAACACTACTCACTCGTAGCAGGCAGTTCAGTTGCACTTGTCTGATGCCTGACGTGTTTGAACTTTGTGTGAAGACGAAATGAGAAGGTTATTAACCCTCAACACAAACAATGAAAAGCCCAACTGAAGATAATTTACTGGAATACATTGCAGATAAGATTTTATTGTCGAATTTTCGTATTTGCTTTGTTTAATTTTTGTAGTCAAAAAATTAAATTTATTTAATCAAGATTTTATTAAAATAAACAATTGAAATCAGGAATGTATAAAAGAAATCAACGAATGAATACCAGAACCTCTAATGTTTAAAACATAATGTAGAATATTTGGTAACATATCCGAAGCATAGTATCGTTGATGACAAAACAAAGGATGACGTACAATCACAGATCATGTAGGAGGATTTGTTACATTTGATGTTTCTTCAACACAAAATATTAATTATATTGAATTTTATAAATTATTACAAAGTCATTATACAGAATAAATCAGAATAAAAAAGATATAAACTTCTCAGGCATGTATAGGGTTTGAAGATAATTTGCTAATGATCACATTGTTTGGAAATTTCAATTAATGAACTTTAACATGAATTATTTGCCCCGGACTGTTAGGCAAAACACATTGTTCATTGGATTTTGGCCACCACATTGAAGGAAAAGAAGCACTTTGTTCAAGAACAATAAATAAAATGCTCACTTTGAACAAGACAATAAATTAATAATATTTATTATATTATTATATTTATAATAATAATAATATATTCATAATAAATTTTAACAATAACTGTCTTTAACTATACAGCAATAACTTACACTTATAAATGCATTTATACAGTTATAAGTGTAAGTTGATGTGATTGATTCAATTGTGTGTGTGTGTGTGAGTGAAATAAGGAAGAAAGGACGAATAGATTCTCTAAAATGATCAGCTTGATAATAATTTTATTTACATTTTTTGTCATACGTCTTTAAAGAGGTCAAATTTCAGAATGGCCAATCGTCGGGATTAAATAAAATGATTATTATGCTGAGTATTTTGTAACAATTGTTCCTTTCTTCCATATTATAAAATACAACAGTTTTTTAAATAGCAGAAATATTACTTAAATATGCGGTTATGCAGTTCAACCTCCAACATGAAATAGCAAATATTTAATAGGCGAAGAGCTCGTTGACCCTTGCTTCTGCATGACGCCCACAGTATCGTATGCAGTGAAGAACTGAGAGACTAAGAGTTTGCAACCGGAAGGCGCAGTATGAGTATACGCGGGATAACAATCAAACATTTGCATTTCGTGAAAATAGAGACTGTTTCAGTTTTGTCTGAGAAAATATGAGGGGGAATAATTTACAATCACCAAAGTCCAAAACAGCAGTAGTTTTGTTCCGATATCCAAAGTAGAAATCCAAGTACAATAGTCACGTCAATTGCCGAACCGTAGTCCCCATGTGTCTAACCCAGGCGAGCAGCATACCAGTAGAAGATTTCGTTGAAAAAAACCCAGCCGTTCACAATAGAAATAGATGGTGTAGCGCCGAAGCCTAGGGAGTCGTATTCCTTATTATATTAGTTCTCCCGACTTCTGTGTCGTGGCGCCAGCGTCGTCGCCTTATAACGGCTCCCAAGGCAGGGGGCGTGTCTTCGCGGCGCGGGCTGTTCCCGCGCCTTCACTCGCTGCAGCTCCGCGATCCTCCAGGACCAGGATTGGAGGGGGAAAGGAGACAGTCGCTTGTTCGCCGAGCCTGCCACCTAGCGGGAACCACCGGAAACCGCCATGCACCGTGCGAAAGGTGGGGGGGGGGGCGGCGCCGCGGGCTCGAGGCTGGCTTCCGTGCGGGTTGGCCTCACGAAAAGCGCAATGGAATCCAGTGTACCAGGGAAGCCTCTCCACACTGAGCCGTGTAAGGGCCTCCTATGAAAACTACATTTAGGTTAGGGACATCACTTTCCGTATCTATTATAATTGTGGTGAGAACGCAATTTACGTTTTCAAGCTGCAGCTCGTACTTTCAACATAATTTTTGTTACATTTAATCTCACCAGCGAGGTGAAGCGCTGCGGTGAGTCTTTTCTGGCGCGCTATACTTTGCAGTTTCTTTGATTTTAGATTTTTCCTAATATAGATAGATATGTAACAAACCATCGATACATCTCACATGTCCATAGGTTGCTTAGTTTTCCTTTAATTTCTGCCACCATACCAAGCGTAACTTCTATATTTGTCAAATAATCAACATAATTTGCACTTACTACTCTCCCGCAATCTAAGCACTACATGAACATGCGCTTACCTCGTAGCTCATTTAACAAGTCAGTCAGTCAAGAATTAAATATATTTTCTATTTTAAATATTTACATCCATACTTGTATCATCTGAGTATTCATTTATATTGTTACTTACATACTTATATTTCAGTAACTAATTTATTAATTAAATAAATACAGTGAACATCCTTAACAGGAGAAGAGAGTAAGTACCACATTCTCGTTTCACATTTCTATAAGACTATCTATACACCCCAACGCGTCTTTCCTCTTCTATCTCTCCCCCTCAACTCACTTCCAAGAAAATGACATTCACAACTGCCACCCTTATGACTAGAGGGCGGATTGCTGTAATGGTCTTTTTTCTTTTCTTAAAACAATTTATTTTAGTATAGACATTAATTTTGTTATGGCAAAAGGAAATGACCCATTTGTATATGACAGTGTTCTTGCATTCTTCGTCAATTTCGACTAACAAGTCATTTTTACCTTTTCCCTTAAATTTTAAAAAACATTTTTCGCTAATTTCATCAATTTTAAAATTATTTTAATGGTACTTGTTTTAAATAATATTTAAGAGATGCTAACAAATTCTCTACAGAATTCCTGAGTATCCTCGTCTACTTCTTTGCTAAATTGTAATGTCAGCCACTGTAAGTACGTAATCTAAGGTTCCTGTGACGCCTATCTGCACCACTGTCGGCCGATTCCTCGATAACTAAGTAAAGACAGAGATTTCCTGGTAAATAACTGTCCAAACTAAAATTTTGTGAGCTCCGAGCACATCAACGAAAGGAATAACTTTGTTTGTTTATTTATTTACACCAAAAATGCAAGAACAATAACGGACTGGAATAAGTTACCTGCGACAGCCATGGAACCCTTTCCTCCAGGTGTACAAAGTTTCAAAAGTAGATTAACTAAGGACATTGGTATAAGTTAGGCTTATTAAAATAGTTATTGTTTTAGTTATAATTTTATTATAATTGTTATTTTTTAAATATTAGTATTGTGATAATCTCTATTAAATACATTGCTTTGTTAAATATACAATTATATTTGAAGTAGTAGTTGAATTGGAGTGTCGTGAAGTTTGTGAAGTGTAGTACAATAGAGAAGTCAAGTGCAAGTGTAGTGTAGCGAAGTGAAGTGTAGTGAAGTGAAGTGAAGTGAAGTGTATTTATTAGTTAAAAATTCCGTGCAGGGCAGTCATAAAGTGTATAGGTAATGCTGTTACTTTTTATTGTTATATTGTTATTATTGCCTTAAAATGCTTTAAAATTACAGTGTATTACTATTCTTAGTTGTAATATGTAAAATGTAGTGTTCTGCCACCAGGTTCTATACCTACCTGCAGAAATAATAAATCTACCTATCTATCTAAAAACAGTTAAAAACTGTATGTGACATGCTTTGGGGAGAAGTTAATTTGAAGTTACATTTGTGTCCAAAAGCAAAACAAGGGGCCATCTCAGCATTTACCTGAGGATCAGGGAAACTTGACGAAAACCTGATCGAGATGGGGGTCATTGACCCAGAATCTGAAGTACAATACTTGTTACTGGTTCTTCACAATTATACAATCCGAATGGTATAAAATACATTATGTCATTATTAAAATTAATATTAATTTCCTTTTGGATGCTTGGTGTATTCTCTAATTGTATAGAAACATTTGTGCAGCAGAAAAGATTTTACTTGGGACTTAATAAACTTTGGATGACATCAGTAATATATCCAAGAACGTGAGTTGCTCATCTGATCTGGTTTTGATCAACTTTTAGCGTCAATATTCTTTGCATTTAGGGCATTTTAAAAACATTTTAAAAGCATTTTATTGACATTTTTATGTCATTAAAATCCGCCCTCTGCTTATGACCATCGGTCACCTCGCCCAGGGATGTGGCCGATCCTCTGACGCTCCGCGCAGTGGCAGACTTCGCGCGGGCCGCCCCTTCTCTCGATACCATGTCAACGAAGAATATAGCGAGCTCTTCCACGAAGAATGAAAATCAAAAAAAGCGGAATTTAACTAAGATATATTCTGAAAAACTTAAAGCCCACGTTTCTTGGCCTTTTACGTTCAGCTTCCATGTTTTGAACTGTAATTTCCTGTCATAAACAGATACATGAAGTAGGATTAGGTTTTGTTCATTTCTCCTTTTCAATAGATACCAGACATGGACCGTATCTATTTGCAACGTGCAGCCTTTGTCCTCTGTAAGTGGCAACGCCCCCCCTTTGTGTGTTGGCGCCCCTGGCGTTGGTGCAGGCCCCGCGGCGACGTCTAGCTGTAATGAGCTGGTGCATTAAACTGCGCCACCAGCGCCCGCTTTAAAGCCGTTTTACCCTCGTTATCGTGGCGGGCGGCGCCGCACCCGCCGGCGGGGCGCAGGGCGCAGCAGGGCGGAGGCGGCGCCCCTCGCAACGGCCCAACGCCCTCGCAGCGCCCTCGGTGCAGACTGTGCTCTGCGCAAGAGCATAGGTCCGTCAAGCCGCCCCGCCCCGCCCAGCATAGCAGAATCATTCCTTGGATGAATCCTACTTTCACTGCAGTATCGCACCATTCGGCGATTCTCCGGGAGGGAAAATATTTGGATGGTGAGGCGTCCTGCATGCTTGTTTGACTGCTTTTGAATGGTTCAACTCACAGGTAAACTCTTTCCCAGAGAAAATATTATACAATGATTATGTTGACAATCTTCTTACAATTCAACTTTTGTTACATATTCAGAATACAAAAAACTGTTAACGAAATCCTGTTCTTTTTTAGCAAACCGTGTTAATGTCGCAAAAACTCAAGTGAATATTACTTGATAACGCTGAAACTTACCGTAAGCAAAGATAATGATGACCTTCAGAGTAGTAAGTGGTCAATTCAGTACAGTCAAGGAACAGGTACAATCAAGGACTAATCATCAAAGTTGAAGTTGACGTTCCAAGAAATACTAATTACTCACTACCTCTAATATTTATAACTTTGTTAAATTGTCACAAATTATACACACTGAATATTAATTATACTACTGCAAGTATGTAGTTAGCGAGCATGCATGTTGTTATGTGAAGTTAGAGTCGGACTCTTCTCATTTCGGTGATGTTCTTCATTAAAATAGTACTTAATTATTC
This sequence comes from Gryllus bimaculatus, assembly GCA_017312745.1. NCBI lineage: Eukaryota > Metazoa > Arthropoda > Insecta > Orthoptera > Gryllidae > Gryllus > Gryllus bimaculatus. The sequence continues at coordinate 214,932 of BOPP01000190.1, read as the reverse complement.
AATTTGTTCAGCGTGATAAAAAACTACGAAACCTTACTGCGAGAGGAGTTCAATTTTCATTTGTATCGTTAATAATAGTGAAAAATAAAATATAAAAGAGGAGAATGGTAACAGTAAATTTCGTAACTTATTGGACTGAGTAATAGACCTCCTCCGCGTTGTTAGCTGCACTTGCATTCGCCTTACATTTTAGAATAACTCGAAAAATAACTCGAAAAACTTTCAGAAACTTCGACGTACTCTTGTCGAATCTACGAGACGTACTCTTGACCAGCCTTTAATAAGGTAGGTGTTAGGTATATTCACCTTATACTTATCATACTGTGATGAAACAAGACATTTCTTTATACACTTCCATTTATATTCTCCTTCCCAAGCATTTCGTATATCGATACATATTTTTCGTACATAGAAATGCTGACTCCTCCAACATCTCCAAGAATTGTAAGGCTCGTTTGCAGCTGCCTCTGAAACATGGTAATGTCAACAACAACATCGATAAAAATAAATATTAGGACATGTATAAATTCAGTGTAATAACAGTTGGAAATAGAAAACGTTATTTTTAAAAACTTGTTACTCTGTTTCCTTTACATTGCACTTCGTACACTTTCATATGCGTATTATCGATAACCATAACAACGAATCGCATTTTCTTAACTTAATAATCGTATTCTGTTACCCGGCAACTTCACCAGCTGCCGGAGTAGCCTTCAGCTGAGAGTATTAAATCGTCCCAGCAGCACCTGAAGTAACGAGAGATCCACGCGAAGAGATACCAAATATATACGAAAGTCCAATTTTGACCGTCCTAATCTGGTTAGCGTTTTAAGAAAGCCCTGCCCCGAAGCAAACACCTTGTAGCACGACATCGAGTCTCCCACGACCATGGATCGCGCCGACCCGTACCTGCCGATCATCTCGAAGATGCCCGCCGGCTACCACGGGCTGGAGTTCAAGAAGCTGCTGGAGGTGAAGGAGAACACGTCGAAGAAGCTGTCGCTGGAGTGGTACAAGCGCTACCAGAACGAGGTGCACGCGCACCGCAGGGGCCTGGCCACCGACCCCAAGAAGCAGGCCAAGGAGAACGCGGCCGCCTGCGAGCGCGCGGCGGCGCGCAGGCAGCGCCACTGCATCTGGAAGGACCTCATGGCGTACCAGTGGGACACGCGCCGCCCGCGCACCTCCAGGCAAGACACGCAGCTGGGTCAAATTCCGTTTTTCCGATCAACTCCCCGCGAATGCCGGAGCAGTACAGTAACAAACGGGCCATGCGCCAGCGAGCAATCTTTGCTTCTCAACCTGATTTCCTCGTCTCAAACACCACACACACATACATATATACATACTCCTACACTAAAATTCTACGTACGTCGGGTAACCGTCCAGCCTAAAACTTGTTCCATCTGGGGAGTGCACTCCTTTGTGGTGGAAACCCTCACATAACGCGGTATAGGTCGGTGCCGTATCTCACTTTCTAAAGGGGTACGCAACCGCCATCTCTCTGAACATAACAAGCACTACACCAGCGAAAATACTGACTACTAAAGTTGACGCCCCGGAAACGCTAACAAACCATTCAATCAATGCTCTGAGCATTAGGCAACTATATGGCTGCGTGGGCCGTTCGTGCTCCTCGGTGAGCGGCCTGGAGAGGCGGCGCAGAGCATCAACTGATGTCACTGCAGTTCTCTGATTAGGTTCGAGTCCCGACATTTAGACGATTTTCGACACTAGCATTTCTGCTAGGTCGAATTCAGTCGCTGTCTTGAGAAAAATTATTGTGACTGGTGCTGGTGTGGGTAGGTTTCCTGGGTTTCTTCAATCAACATCAGGTGAATGCTGGAGTAGTGCCCTAACAAACGGGCCAAGGACAGTACACGGTATTTCTTTCCGCTTCCATGTCCTATCCTCATCTCTTACTTACACAGTAACATGCACTTCAGTAACACATGCCGGGAGACCTGTCAGGAGTTTAGAGCTTGTTCTGGATGGGGTGGTGCTTCGCTGATGGGAGATACCTGGTTGAAGGAAACCCCGCTGGTTGACGGTAGGTCGGCGCCGGATCTCGCCATCCAGCGGGTGAAGATCACCCCACCATCAGCACACCCTACACGTACGTGTCTCATGACCCTAGCCGTTGACGGAAGCTCTAATGGTCGAGCGCGAGCGCTGAGGGATGGGGCGGGGGGGGGGCGTGCTCAGGCGGCCGCCGCCGCCGCCGCCCTGCGTGCCCGAGCGCTGCGAGCGCTGCGCGCCCTGCACCACGGGCGGCATGCGCCCGGCCACGGCCGCCGACAAGGTGTGGCTGGGCATCGGTTGCGAGCACGACGGCGACGCGCGCGCCAAGTACATGCAGCTGCGCTACGAGGACTGGCCCTGGGACCGGTGCGGCCATGGCACTTGCTTCTCGCATTATTTGTGTCTTTTCAAAGTATTGTAATTCTGCTTGAAAGGTTGCCGGCTCAGGTACTTAGGTTGGGTAACCACTGAAGGTAAGCAGAACTCCAAGCGGTAGAATTAGGATACTAACATTTCCGATCACTCAAAATGAAAGTTATCAATTTGCAATTTTTTCAAATTCAAAGGTTTCTGAAAATAGGACTAATACCATGTTATTAGATAAACATTACTGTATTGTAGTAAAAAAAGAATTTGCGAATTTTGCTAAAATCTTGTTTACGTATTTTTTGAAGTTGCTTCTTTACTTTTTACGTCACTTTAAGATTTACTGAAAATTATGTGAAAAGGACTCATACTTTAAAAAAATACATGACATTGTTTGAAGATATTAAAGAAATTGGTAAAATAGAATTAGTTTTAATGGACCCGTCGTTACTGCACTGCCGCTAGGGAGAGCGTGCATTACTGCCGTGAGTAGATAGAAACGACTTTACGGCTCGTGTCTGATAAAGAAGAACTGTACCGATACAGAGTGTAGTAGATTTTTAACGAGTATGGCAGTAAGAGGGTTGAAGGATATGTCTGAGTGAGATTTCGCGTTCATCACTCCTCGCTGTTGCAATGGAAAATGGAAACGGATCCTGAATGAGGTGTAACCGTGAACCTGAAGTGTCAATATAAACATTAGGAAGAGTTCACGCCGAGAAATCAGTCAAAGCTATAGTGCCTTGTCTCAGGTAAATGCAAATTCTGGCGGGTCTTGTACGAGAATGAGAGAGCAAATTAGAGAATATGAGCTAGGCCTAACGTTGATCACTCCTGGTATTGCGACAGTCAATGGGAACCCTGTCCTGCAGGGTCCTTGTAGGAATACAGCAAGTATGAACATATGTGTGCTTGACATTGGAAGTATTCACACCGAAAAATGTTATTGAAGCTCTAATTCTTGCATATGGTCAACGCAAATTGACTCTGTAAATGGTCAATTGCAAACAGTATAGTCCTGAAGTTTCAATATAGAATAGGAGCCAATCCTTCAGAAGACGCTATTGACGAGAATGAAGATGGAGGATGTGAACATCAGAACTATTTCACAATAACAAATCTCTCGAAGTTCTAGTGCTTGCAAATGCTAAATTGCAAATGGTACACATAGAGAATGGCAACTCGCCATTACCATACGTGGAGTTATTGACAAACGTACAAAGTGAGGGCTGGACATTCGGAGGTATTTCACACGAACCAATTTTGTCGAATATCTAGTGCCTGCAAACGGCCTTGGCAAATGGTTCACTTCTGATTTTGGAATACAAAAACGGGAACCCGGTCCTTCCAATGAACGTGCATGTAGAGGGCCTGATGTTAACATTAGCACCATTCTCGTCGACGTTGTGGTGCGCGCAAATAGAGAATGGGAACGCGGCCCTGCAGGTGGTGCTACCCATTGAACGTGAATGTAGCAGACCTGATATTAACGTAAGGACTCTTTAACTAGACCAATCTCGTCGACGTTGTGGTACTTTCAAATGGCTCACTCCTGGCTTTGCAATAGAGAGTGGGAACGCGTCCCTGCAGGTGGTGCTACCCATTGAACGTGAATGTAGCAGACCTGATATTAACGTAAGGACTCTTTCTCTAGACCAATCTCTAGGACGTTGCGGTGCTTTCAAATGGCTCACTGCTGGCTTTGCAATAGAGAATGGCAACACGCCCTTCAGGTGGTGCTACCCAATGGAAGTGAATGTAGCAGACCTAATATTAACGTAAGGACTCTTTAACTAGACCAATATCGTCGACGTTGTGGTGCTTTCAAATGGCTCACTCCTGGCTTTGCAATAGAGAATGACAACGCGCCCTGCAGGTGGTGCTACCCGGCGAGTGTGAACATGGAGTACCTGTGGGCGCCACACCTGGGCGTGAGCCAGCAGGGGCCGTGCTTCCCGCGCCGCGGCGGCCACCTGGAGAAGGGCTTCTTCCGGCGCAGGAACGTGGCGCTGTCGACCGGCGAGCGGCCGGACGCCCTGGGCTGCTTCCGCCGCCCGCTCTGCCCGCCCGTCCTCTGACGCCCCGCC
>BOPP01000190.1:187123-208852 GCA_017312745.1 Gryllus bimaculatus | reverse complement strand
CCCCCGCCGGGGCCCGGCTGCCGGCCGGTGATTAATGTAGGGAGCAAGCTGCCCGTCAAAACCCCGCCCACACACTTTTCCACCCCGCCGCCACCAGGGGCGCTGCCGTCGCTACTCTCGTTTCCGACTACTCTCGCTTCCAACCTCTCACTTTCTCTTTCTTTCTCTCCCTTTTGTTCTCTGTTTTCCTCTCTTTCTCTCTCTGTTTATCTCTTTCTCTATCCCTCTCTCTCAATTCCTTCCTCTCGTTTCCATTTTCTCTGCCGTTCTATTTCTCTCTCTTTTAATGTTTATTTCTCTCTCTCTCTCTCTCTCTCTCTCTTTATCTCTCCTTCTTTCTATTTCTTTATCTCTTTACTTATCTCTCTGTCTTTCTATTCCTTTCTTTCTCCATCTTCCTTTCTCTTTCTTATTTTTTCTCTTCCTTTCCCTCTCTCTATTTCTCTCTCTTTTCCTTTCTCTCCCTCTTTCCCTTTCTCTCTCTCTCTCTCTCTCTCTCTCTCTCTTTCCCTTTCTCTCTCTTTCCCTTTCTCTCTGTTTCCCTTTCTCTCTCTGTTTCCCTCTCTCTCTCTTTCTATAAACAAATACATATTTAGGCTATAATAGTTCTGGCGTTTCAAGTTTTATAAATGTGGATCTTCTACATCGTAAAGCCGTGTGTTTTCATAATTAGTTTTACGGACGATTACTAGTCGTTTTTGTGGCTTCCATACAACAGAAAACTGATGATAATGGCTAAGCCATCCAAAGCTGCTATTGTAATAAACAATATTGTTGGCAATGATGACTCATATAATTAGTTCATTGTAAATGCCAACGAAAACTCACCACAATACCAATAAACTGAAGGACTCTTTTCGCCGCTCTATGCTTCTGATTGGACAACTCGTAGCGCACCATTTTTGACTACGCGAGCAGCGTACCCCGCCAATTCAAATTGAATAAGAGCTGTCATGCAAATGTCATGTTCCTCCAAGTACTTTACTGACCATCAGTCTGCTTCAGGAAGTGATTGTCAAAAACAGGATGTTGTCAATTACTTGTTTAAATTGGTTGGCCTAAAATTTGGAAGTTCTTGATCACAATTCACCAGCTACAATTTCAAAAGCGTTGGCGTTTAGTTTCTGCACTTTTTGCCTTTTTGATGCAAGGAATGCACTTTCGATCCAACAGCACTGAATACAATGTCATCGTATGCTTCAATCACAGTTTCTTCCCCTTTCTTTATTCCCCTGATGTTGTAGTTGCCCCTGGTCAGTGAGCTCTTTCCGGAGTTTCAATACGCTGGACACGCATGTTATACTGAGCTATACAATTTCCTTCACTGATACTGACGGATTCCAAAGCAATTACGAATTGCAAACGTTCACAAAGATGAGGTGTTTGCTACTCCGAAGCAACTTTCCTCACTAGGGTTTAAAATTATTAAAGGACCAGCCACAAATATTCTAAAATGAACTGAATAGCAGGGCCTCGCAGGCCGATCGGCCCACGCGCAAGGCCCACGGGCCCGACACGTGTCGATCAGCACTTTCGTGGGATCAACTATCAGAGGCTCGTAACCGTATCGCAAAGCAACACGCATTCAGCTCACAATGGTATTTTTTCTCGAAACCATTGCAAAGGTTTTGACGCAAGGTTAATTTAACGAACGATGGCTGATAAACTAGTTCTTATAAAGAGAACTATTTACTTTAGCGTCAGGATCCTGATAACAGCGGTGCTCACACTGCAAACGAATGAGAATCATCCTATCACACGTGCAAATGTTTACATCAGGATTTTTCTTAGGGTCAACGGATACTAAGTAATATGTTCTATGGACTATGGACTTATGGACAATGAACTATGAACATGGCGAAATCCAGTTTTGTCTATTTTGAACTAATGTTTGACGTCGATTTTAAATTACCTACTGACATGAAATCGAAAATCACCCAAGTGAAAATATCAATTCGATAACTGAGATGGTGTGTATTAATATATATAGGCAATTTAACAAGTGATAAGAGCTTGAGAACCTCATAACTAATTAAATTATTGCAGAAATAAAATGGAAGGTATGAATTCGAGCAGAAAGAATAAATGATAACTTTCAAAACTGGAATGTTTTCCATCATTCAATGAAATTATTTTTCAATCTTCTCGCAAATACTTAGTACACACAATGTGATATTGTACCCATCATACTACAATCTGCACCGTTGTAACGTCCGCCAAATTCATTTAAATTATATAATACTCTGTGCTTCAAGCATCATCCTTGGCAAAACTCATTCCTTTTTTAATTAAAAAATGCATACCCTGTTTCTTTTAATTACTTTTCTGCTTGAAATAAACGTAGATGTAACATTTTATTTATTCTAGTGAACAGTATGTTAACTTCAGTATATTTTTCTTTTGTAAATATAATGCAGCCATCGTTTCATCAATTGGTATTTACTTTCATTTCGAAAGTTCCTCAATTAACATTCAAAAAAATATTTCTATTTGTGAACTTTTTCGTTATATATTTAAAAATGCAATTTATTTTTTACGCTTTTCGATTACTTATTATGGTATTGAAATAAGTTCTCGAACAGCACATTTTTTAAAGTTTAACATATGAAAGTTTAACCAACAACATTTATGTCTTAACATAAGTGAATATGACAAAAATAAATGTTTTGTTTACAGTATAATCTTGCAATTTAAAATAAATATTATTAGTATGAGTTCTGAAAATCATTTGTTTTCCAGAAGTACAGATACTCTGCACTCAATACAAGAAACTATAGATGAATACGTAACCCTCTCCAGTAGATCTACTTACACTTACATGCACTGCACTATTGCACATGAGGGGAGACCAGACGTTTAGAGGTTGTCTCGGTTGTTGTTGTGCCTCGCTGGGGGAGACTCCTGGATGGGGAAATTTCCTGTAAGTCATCGCGTCAGTCTGCACCGGATCTCAGTAACAAGCGGCAGAAACATCGCCAGCTCCGATGTTAAAACATTCACTACGTGAACATTAATCAGTGCTCAAGGTTTTCATTGACTACTTTTCCTTCATATTCTGTTTTAAATATTTCGTGTTTAAAATTTATTTCATACATTGTTTTTCAAAATTATTAGTAATAAGTCCAGCGACGAGACACAGAATAGCAGCAGAACAGAACTGAACGTGGCTGGACCTACAAAAGTTTAAATGAGACGTAAAAAAATTAAACCAGTAGTAAATTCGCATCAGTGGCTACATTATACTTTGGATACATTCCTACAATATATAAGCGTAATACCACGAGGGTCAGTCAAAAAATACTGCCTCCTATTTTTTTTTCTATTTAAGGCACTCAAAATAACGTTCTTCCGTAAAAGAATGTTGTTTTTTTCTTTTCATTGTTGGGCATTGGGATGTGTACTTTTCAATGCATAAAAGTGTTTGTTTCTAAGATTGTTAGTTTTTTTATAGTTTTTCGAATGTGCGCAAATATATCCCGTTCCACGGCTACTTGTAGTTCAATAAGTCTTGATCGCAAAAACTGAAAGAATAATTGGATTATTTCCAAAGATTTTTTTTAAATAATTCATAAGAAAAGCAGTTTAAACTAATTTAAAATTATTATGTCACATCGAAAGTAGAATATCGTTTTGGACGAATTCTTTCTCTAGTCAGGCAACTAGTGTTGACAGACGACCACATTAGAGTTAATGAATCTTAATCTAGCGTTTCCCTAATGTTACTTTTTATCTTGTTTGGTCCGGCTCGAAACATAACTCTTCTAATTTTAAAGATTTCTTTACGAATCATTTTTTTATTTAGTAAAAGAAAGTCAGTTCATACGCCTTAACCTAAAATTGTTGTAGAAAATACAAATTAGCAATAATAAAATACTCTGTTATATTTACCAGCTATATTTAAAGGTTCTAATCCAAATCCCTGCAAAGTCTCTTACGAATCTTTACATTTATGTTCAGGCACTAAAGAATAATCTAAATAATAATCTTAAAAGAAAATCATCAACAACTTTTTAACGGATCATGAGTTGTAAAATTTCAAATTATGCCCTGTTTTTGTAAGAACAACGGGCATATCGGATGGAATTATTAAAACATTTTTGACACATTTTTGACTTTCAAAATTCTTAAAATGTGCAAAGACTTTGAGAAAATACAAGATACATCTACGTATATTGTAAAAATATGTTGTTGTTTTTTGTTGAAAATGTTAACTACATACCGTATGATAAAAGAAATGACAAAACGCAGTGAAATAGTGCAGTAGAAAATGCGAGCACAACTGACACCCAAAATCATCTTCCGAGGCCTGATACGTCTCCGTTTTAACATCAAAGCCCACGTACGCGACACCTCCGAGTCTTTGCCGCGTGTGGATTGTGTGTGCGTCGGGAGCACTGCCGTTTGCGCGGCTGTGAGCGTCGCCCAGCGCCGCCGACGCTGTCGGACAGCAGCCGCCATCCGCGCCATCGCCACGAGTGTTTGCTGTCGACTCCGCGGCCTTCAGCCTTCGCTTCGAGGCGACTGTCGCCAGCGTGCGTTGTCAGCCGGCCCCGCCCACGGCCCTCCCTTGCCACTGCCCGCCCCTGCCTCCACGCCCCCGCGCGGCCATGGCACCACGCAGCCACGACGCCGACGGCACAGGGCAAATACACTCAGGATATGCGCACATACATACCTGGCATACAAGGCACGTACATATGACGTACACACGGCATGCACACACGACTCATAAACACGGCATGTACACACATACGACACATACACACGGTATCTACTCACATTCGGCACATATATATGCGGCACATACATATATACACACGGCTTATACACATACGGCACGTACACATACGGCACGTACACATACGGCTCGTACACATACGGCACGTACACATACGGCACGTACACATACGGCACGTACACATACGGCTCGTACACATACGGCACGTACACGTACGGCACGTAACACATAAGGCACGTACACATACGGCACGTACACACTGCACATATACAGCCAACTTCGTGTAATGACTTGTTGTGTCTGCTTCTTATGACGACTTCTTTTGTCTGCTTCTCATGATGGCTTCTTGCGTCAACGCCTTCAGCTCTTTCCATTTACCCAGTGGCCATACGCTTCCATCACGTCGTTATTCCCTTACTGGTCCACAAACTGCTAGCGCAGCTCGCTTCCACCGCGCGTTGCCTCGCCTGTCGGTGGCCCGGCCGCTGATGGACGCGGGCGCGCCGGGAGTCCACAACATAATGAGGGCGGACGAGCGCCAGTCGGAGTGCACTCGCCGCCCGCCCGCAGCATCAGGAATTTATGAAGGATTTACACTTCGGCTGCCCATAGTGAAACGCGCGCTTTGTGGTCTCGCGCGCTGAAAGACGAGCTGATGAAAATGAAACCTCCACCGCCATTATCAAATGATGCCGCGGCAGAGATGTTTTTTGATTCGCCAAGGCTTTGAGCCAAATGCTTTATTTAACGAGTGATTTACTTCATGAACGTAATAAATGTAAGTACTAATAACAGTATTATCAGTAAACAGTATTTTCAAATAAAAATCGTAATTTTGTAATTAAAATGTTTATGTGAATATTTTTTTTAATTTGTTCAAACTTCAATATTACTTAAAACACTTATTGAAAATGGATATTTTGATATTATTTTTTTTTAATAAAAATATTTTCATACTTCTCATACTGTCATTGTTTCAAGAAAAAATAGCATAATCATTTTAAACTACATCAGTGTAATTTTCTTCTATATTTTATCAAATAATTGAAACAAATGATGTATATGAATTGGTTTAAAAGTTTTATCGGCAACAAATTTTTATTCTAGTAGTACAACGCCGTCTTTTAATTCAACAATGAAGATGAACGAAACAATGTATTTCTCTTTTAATCATATCAAGACAAATCAAGCGGTATTGTACATCTCGACACAAATATGTTTTCATTGTACTTAGAAAATGATTTGATAATGAGACGAGGTGACATTACGATTTGCTGTCAATGACATTAACGATTTGCTGTCTTCGTCTCTTCACTACGAACTCATTATTATTATTATTATTATTATTATTATTATTATTATTATTATTATTATTATTATTATTATCATTATTAGTATTATTATTATTATTATCCAAATATTATCCCAATAAGGGCAAGGGCCTTTTGCCTTTTAGGGAATGCTGAATGGAGTGATAGAGTTTAGATGATGAGGGGTGAAAGGATTAGGATGATTGTAGAACGTGGCGCGTGGGGTGGTGGCATTCGCCTTGTGACCGAGGGAAACCACGAAAAAACGCGGTCGGGATGACCAGCCCGCAGATCGAACCCGGACCTCCCGACTGCGCTATGCACTGAACTAATTCGCTCGGTTCTACAAACTCACACATCACTTTAAATCAGTCTAGGACATTCGGTAATTTAATTGGATACAGAGTTATTTCTGGTGTTAGCAGTTTTCAAATATTTCACAAACAAGCGGAATGATGCAGCGCGCCAATTATTTTCATTACATGACAATATGTTATTCGAGCGTTTATTTAACTGCTGTAAATTGTCTTCGTCAAATTAGTTGGACGCGATGACAAATTTGTTTTATCCAATTAATAGCGATTAATGAAAAATTCCTTTTTCGTTTATATTACTCACAGTGAGAAAGACACAAAATAGTAATTTATTATGTTTGACGCCAATAATTAAGAAATAAATAATTGCTACATTTATATTTTTAAAAAGTGTTTTAGAGTGATCAAATTAGAAAAGTATATCATAATCGCAATTAACAGTTATTGTATATTCTGTAACTGTATATGATAGTTGATATAGCAGTCTTCAATGTGTACCTTCTCAAAAAATTTTGTTCAAGTTTCCAGTTATCGCAACTTTGCAATCAATGTTGCATTGCATTGCTTTTTAAAATAATTTACCGTTGCCGTTTGCCGGGCAAGGAAACAAATACGATAGCCTGTTAGTTGGTCGTAAATAGCGTGCTTCAAAATTACTCGATCACTAGTCCAGCTGCTGAGATACAGCAAAGTTTCGGACTGCAGAGAGGCTTCCAATCTCTTTTGCTTCCGTTAACAACTGGAAGCAAACGAGCAGAGAGTTTCGAAGATCGCAGCCACAGTTCCTGCTGCCTAGATAGTCATTTTTTGCGACGAGGTTTTCTGAGAAAGCAACGGCAGCCGCCAAGGCTTCGTGCTTATCTTTTAGAGCGAAGGGAGAAAAATTGAGAGAAAGAGATTAGTTTGAGTATCGTATAGGACAGAGGGAAAGAGGACAATTGAGAGAAAAGACCAGCAAGTGTATTAAATGGGAATGGTTTCCAGAATATGAACAGAATGATATAAATGGGGAAGGCAGAATGTACTGGTAAGTAATGTACTATTATGAATTATTCACATATTTATAAGTAATTATTCAAATATAGAGTTAAATATCGTTGCTTACATTTCTAAAGAGTAAACCATTTTCTTCTGCGCCAGTTTTCAGTCAGTCTGTAACGACGTGAACTTTCACGAACCAAAAGAGTTTAAATTCTCAAGTGATCGATGCCACATGAGATTGAAAGTTCTTATATTTTGTCCTCTGTTGTTATTATAGTCAAAAATTATTTTGATATTCTTTCATTTAACATTTAGTTCTTGAAATTTTTACATTTTCTAAACCAATTATTAAGTATTTCGTGATGTTATTCATCTATGAACACATTTTCAGGATATCATATTACAACTAATAATAAGTAATAATATTAAATTCTCCTGAGTGCAGAATACATGTCATGATAGTGGTTTGCATCCATTTCGATACGCACTCTTGATATCTAATTCTTTGGTAACGGAAGGTCGACTGTTGCAGTTACCAATGTCAATATCACTATCCTGAAAGACAGAAGCACAGTAAATTGCTTGTAGTCCCACTATTATTTTTAAATTGAAAAATGATAAGCAGTTTAATATTGAATGTATAAATACATGATAAAGGCACAAACGGGAAGCAAGTAGACGCCAAAAAACAGTTAATCATTCTGAGTGGAGTAGTTATGAGGTGAACAAAACGCTTTTTAGTAATATAGATTTGCTTCTTTTCTAAAGTACGTTTGCATTGGTAGACTTCACGTTCAGCATAAAACGACCCCAAAAGTTACAATTATTACTTATATCCCATTTTCTGTTAAGTAGAAGGGAAATAATTGTAATGTATTACCTAGAACAAGCAGAGTATAAAACGGTGGACATGAAATATGTAATGAAATATAAGGAGGCAGGAACATCTCTTTTTCAAACTTTTAACTTCAAAAGGCAAAATATTGGCCTTTTCTATCTTCCAAAGGTGACCTGCGCTCCATCAGTACCTTCGTTCCAACGCCATCCAACAAAGGGACAATGGCGTAAGCCTGTGCCGCAGGCGCTCTCGCGCGGCCGGCCGTGGAAGCGATGAGTGTGGTGGCCCTTGCCTACCTTATCGCAGCGGAAGCCTCCTCGCACTCAATGCCGCAGCCGCGCTCTCACGAGCCTTGCGACACCCGCACGGCGATTAAACGGCCGGTGTCTGTCATGACTCGCTTTTGAATCTGTCGGAATAACCCACAACCGCCCTGAGGTTGCGTTGTCTTTGTAGTTAATTAGTTATTTGTGTTGGGAATCAGAGCTTTTATTGATTCGTGTTTGAACCCACGATGGAGGTCATCACTGTTTCTGTATTTTCTTTCATTAGAGATGAAAGCATGTTTTATTTTTGCTTTCATAATCGTAAACTGCAAGGTAGAAAAGAAAATGTAGATTAAATGAGCAGACTTGGAGATTTAAATGACCAATGCAAAATGTTACCACATCCTCGTGTAAGAATGTAGACAATTACGTACATGTCCATTAAATACATTTTTATGATAAAAATTGTCCCATCAATTATATCTCACATATATCCAAAGTAATTGAGGTATTCTTTAATTCTTCCTTCTGTCCGTGAACTTTTAAATTATTCAGTAGAGATATCTGTTAATATTTCAATTTGTATGCTCATTATACCTCCGCACAATATTCTTATCTTATTTGATGATTTTATTTCTTCATAAGAGGTTTATTGTGTATATTATCTGCATCTACTCTAGGTCAAAAAAGTCAAGTTTTAATCATGTTGCTCTCATATTAATTGTTGTTTAAGTTCCCAAAATAAATATGCTGTGTAGCAAACAACTTTTGAGATTTATTGAGAAAAGCTCCTACTGCGATATTCGTCCTGTGGTGCCCATACAATACAGGTTCACTTCCATGATCTTATCCGTGGTTTTCTTCGATCACGATGCGTGGATTTCGGGGCTTCATTTTTATCCTACCTCCTCTTCCATCCTGAAGAGTGGATTGTGGTCCCCGCCGTTTTCATCGATGGAATTGCCGACTCAGAAAGAATTCGAATTCGATACACAGAAAGAACTATAATTTCACGGATGTAATGCTAAATATTAATTTTTTCAGAAACCCAAGGATAAAATGAAACATTTCATTTTATTTATACACTTTAATAACTATTATGACTAGCCTCTTATAACTACAGTGCAAGTCCACATTATCAAACTCATTTTATGAGTTAGTTCTACGATCATCAATAAACAGTTTATGTTCATTTGGGTTATTTCAGCCAAATGGTAGCGTGTAGATCTTATTTTTCAATAAATTATTTGGCTCAGTTCTCTATAAGTGATGAACTAGATGAACAGAACTAGTTAATTCCCTATATGTAAGGACGTCAGTATCCATGTTACTATTTTTATCTGCAATCGACAATTTTGATATTTAATTATTGATGCTAACTCATGGCATCCAAAAATACACAAATCACAGTTTTAATAACTTTTCCCTTGCAATACTTAATACTTGCAATTCTGCGATACGTTTCTTTTACCTTGACCGTCCTTGAGCAAAATCTAGGCAGACCAGTAAACATCAGTTGTATTTCTTCACGGCCAGCGAACTTGGAACTTTGCATGAATATTTCAAAACATTTCCAAGCAATTTACCAAGTACACAAATTATGATTTCCCTTTATCTGAACAATATGGTAAAATAATAAATATATTATAGTAATAATTTAAAATACTAAACATTGACAAACCAACAATTTAAACAAATGTAAAAATTTGTTTTGCCTTCATAATCGTAAATATTGAACTGACTTTCTCAAACCGTGTGTGTACATGTGTATGCGGAATACATTTAATTCAATTTAAAAAACTCAACTGTCATCCACTAATTAAAATTGATGTCAGAATTTTCCAAACAGTGGGTGGTTTAAAGAAAGTGCACAATTGTCACGAGTATTTGAAGAAGAAATTAACCAATAAAATAACATGTGAGAGGCAGTTCTTTATTTTCTGTATGTTCTAGTGTACTTAAACAGTTTTTTAAGATTGTTGGATAATTTAATATGTTGAGTTTTCCATCACTCTAGTGATGACTCTATTCCCTAAATGATTTTCAAAGATATTTCAATAAATTGATTTTCTTCCAATATTTGTTAATTTTTCTTCATTGTTCATATTTGGGTATTTCCTATTGGGTAATGTAGAATTCAAAGATAATTTTTTTCTTTAGCAACTTCGTTTCACGAGCAAACCTCCCCCTCTCCACCGATTCCCGTTCACCGCTAAATTGGAACGCTAATGCATTCTTTTCATTGGCTATTGAAGTAACGTGCAATGTCCATCAAGCCGTTTTCTGCTTCTAGTTCGATCACCTCTCTTTGTCTTTCTCCCTGTTGCAACCGGCTCTGACGCAATTTTTCAAAGTCAGGTAGCTCAACTTCCTACTTATTCGCACAGCTCTTGTTGATGGCTAACCGTTCTCACACCCATAGGTCGATCTCTTCAACCCTACTAACTTCCTCCTCTCTCCGAGTTAACGAGGACTATTTCTGAAGATCACGATCCCCGTGTTTTTCACTGAAATTGTACCTACATCTGGAAGTTTCCTTGAATACATGAAACATTTCCAGTAGTGATATTTTAATTTTTCTCTGGTCGATTACAAATTTCCATTACACATTGTATATTTTATCTCCATTTATCCAAAAAACTATACAAAGTGCAAATAACTCCAAAATGATTTGAGTTATCGTGATGCCGTTTGCGCTCTCTAGGGAACATTAAAAATGTCCATACCTCCAGGATTAAAGTATGTGATTTTAAAGGAAAGGATCACACTGATTTCAAAACTCGTAAAACTTTCCTATCGCTCAAGGTTAAAAAATATGAACATATTTAATATCTGAAATAAGCCAACCAAAGTCGCAAGTTTTGTAATTTCGTACATATTTTTCCCTTTGAAGTATTGGTGTAAATCATCCACAAACGTAACAGAAGTTATCGGGTTGATTTGCACACTTTCGATGTGAAATGATTTTTAATTTATCAAACTGATTCAATACTACTGTGCCTTCCTTCGAAGGCGTACAAAGGATATTTTTCGCCCTTAAAAATCCACGTCTCGATCGTGTTTGAATCCGCGAACTTGGGTATAACAATCTGATACCGCAGCCACATTAAATCAATGTATTTGAGACTCACGCAAATTTTAATCACACGCAAACCAGCCACGAAATATCTCCAAGAAAGTATAGGAAAAACATACTCAGTTTTATGAGTAGGTCCACAGTAGACGTCACAGTTTTTAAATATGCCGTATTTTTCTATTATGCAAATACATTTAAATTGCACATTACAAATATCAAGATATCAATACGCAGAAAACCTATTTAAAAATAAAGTTATTGATCGGTTCATCTATGACACTTGCAGGAGATGCCATTAAAATTAGGCTTTCGTGTTTTGTTATTTTATCTTTTGTATTCGAAGATTGCCGTCTTTATTCTCGCGTTTGCTGGTCGCGCTCAACTGCAAGTAGTTCTTAGTGGTGTTCGTAGGTCTTTGTGAATGTTTTGAAAATAAGTCACGTGCTCCCTCATATTCCCTGCTGCGTGACGCCGAAAGGAATTATTTTAGCCCCTTACCTTATCGCAAGAATGCAAGTATCGGACGGTTGAAGTGTCAGATTCTGTCAGTCGGTGTCGCACGGAACTGTACACGCGCTCTGCGGGACTACAGATACGTAATAAAGAAGACAATTGTTATATATTCTGTTTTATAGAATATCTAATATTTTAACAAATATCGTAAGATATATTTCTATGAGATAGTATATATATGAATATTATATTAGAAAAATATTCTATTAGATTAATATTTAATATTACTATAAGTGTAGATACATCGTGCTATATTACGGTGGAATCATCTCCCTTCATTAATCTCATGGAAGATATGAACAACCTCTACTTTAAATTCAATCTGTTTTAGCAGATTCTAGATGATAAATTACTTTTAATATTTATGAAATTCCGTTAACAGGCAAATTTTTCGTCATTTCATCAATAATACATGTTACTCTCTTGCCCCAAACTTAATGGTCACTTTTACCTTAATAACAATTTTCCCTAAAGGTTCTGATAGTTTTTATTCTTGTAATTAATTTTTACTAATGATCTCATTTGTAGCAAAATTCCACTTCATATTTTTTATAGTTTCTTCTTCTTCTGTCTTTCCCAACATTAATAACGTCGAACTCTCATAAAATATTATTTTCCCTTTGATAAACTTAGAATGCTGGAAGAAGAAATACCTACTTCTGCTTAAAAATCAAAATATAGAATACTAAAAATGCCCCCAACAAGAAACCAAAACTAAATATGTTAACTACTCCATTATCTGTAACAAATATTTGATATATCGGGTTGCAAACTGCAGCAAGAGATATTGCAACTATTAATATCTTTCCATACTTTCTCTTTTCCTTTTTCTCGTTCAATACTTATTCATTTATGAGAGTACAGATTGGAGGTAGAAATTTTGGGCACTGTAGGATAGAAACGCGAACGTTTCCTTTTTTAATGTATTGCGTGTTCTCGACCACATGTATTACCTCCACGTGCATTCAAATACTTCGTAGCCAACGTGGATGCACTGCCTCGCTCGCACGTGAAGCCATTCGGACCATTACGTCGTCGCGCACGTACCCGTACGCCCCCCCCCCCCGTTTGCCTGTCCTGTCCTTTCAATGGTCACTGCACCTGTCACTCCAGCCATGCACTCCCACCGGGGCACCCGCATCTTCCCTGGAGCATCCATTCGACCGAACATGCTCACGCTCACGCTGAGCTGCACACTCGCTCATACATACGATAGCACACATCGAAGGCACGGTCCCGGTAGTGCTCGCCCGACCTCGAACCACCCACGACACCCACCCACATGCTCTGCCCCCATTCCCTCCCCCTGCTAGCCCCTCCACAACCGCCTCCACCCGCCTCGATCCGTGACCGTCTCCCCCCTTCCGCCCCTCTTCCTTCGTCCCACTTCGTTCCGCCTTCATCCCACCACCTCCCTTCACCTCCACTCCCCTCTCTGCCATTTCCCTTCCCTCATCCGTTCTCCCTGCTCATGCCTCTCCTGTCTTCTTCTCCCCCTGCGCCGCAACTTATCTTCTCTCTGCCCCTTTCCCCTCCCCGGTCGTACTCTCGGACTCACCCTCTCACCTCCCTACCCCTGTCAGCCCCGCCTCCCCCGCCCTCCTTCTTGCCCGCCGGGTGTGCGCCGCGAAGTGGGGCGTCTCCGCTCGTCCTCTCCTGTCTCTACCATTTTCCGCCCCAGTGGTGACCACTCTCTCATCCCGTCTCTCTGTCTCTCCCACATACGTTGTGTTTTCCCGTCTCCAACTTCTCTCACCCGTTCGCGCAGTGGCCACCCTTTTCGCTTAGTATCGCCCAACGGCGCCCGCACCGTCCGCTCGAGGAGCTGGCTCCGTCGCGCCAGCAGACCCGTCCGCCCCGTCAAAAGTCCCCAAGCAGGCGCAGGCCAGCGGCGGCTGAAAGGACGGCGTCCAACGCATTGTGCGCGCTCGTAACCGAGAGATCCATGGGGCCGCGCGGCCGCCCGCGCCACAAAGAAAACTCATATTTTACTAAACGCCCATCCGCGCGCCGTTTCGCCCGCTTAAAAGCGCGCGCGGTAAAACTTTTTAAGGGCACCCCCTCAGGGCCACCCTCTCCGCTCTCTGGCGCGGGCTCCAACCCCGACCCTTTTACATCCGGCCCTTCCGTCCCACCCGTCCCTCCCGCTTCCCTCACCCGCCCCCCCTTGCAGCACCCGATCTCTGGCCCTTGAGGAACACCCGTTACGGCCCGGCCCCGCAGCCAGACCTGGCGAACGGCGCGGTCAGTGGTTTTCGATACGGGAGGCTAAGTGCGCCTGACGGACGTGTTCGAGGCGGGTTTACGGGGTAGTATATCTCGAGTTCGCTTTTATGATGATGGTGATGTTGAGGTCATTTCGGTCCCTTATTGCGGTGATGTTGACTTCCTGGTATGTTTGGCTATAAACATTTTAGTTGTTTGTCGTTTGTATAGATGTTGAAAATCAAGAAAAATAAATGTAATGTTTACAAAATGACGAGAGATTATTGAAAATGTATGATGAATGAAGATTCTCAAAGTCGATACATTTTAATGAATTTCTATACTAAGCATTGTCTCAAAAGTAGTTAACTAGTCCGAGTCATTAAATAATTTACATTGAAAGGTGTCACACGTGGGACTTTAAATATTACTTTAAATACGGATAATTTTATCAAGAAATATGACGACAAATTGAAGCTGGGTTTATTTTTCAAATCTGTATATTTTTTCTGTATTTAAGATGAAATTAATGTTCTTACTTCAGATAATTGACATTATTTAAATGATATTGAAATAAAAATTAACCATCTTAACATGTGTTATGCGAACTTGGATTCTAGTTACTGAATGCGTTATTGGACGTAATATTTAATCTGCAGCTGATATTTGATTGACCAGTAAAACTCTAAACAAATTGTCGAAAATTTAATGGTTTTTATAATACTCCTATAATACGTAGATTAAAGTTTGCGGTGTTTTGTTCATTTGTAATAAGCATTGACATATTGTTCGTTGCAAAATGAGAAGGTTTACGAATATTGTTGTCATTGGTGAAACGCCGACTGCATAATACAACTGGCGGTGCTTAAAAAACGTTCTTTTTGATGACAGTGCATTGTTTTATGTTTAGAAAATGGAACGCAAATATGAAATGCCACCAATAATATGCAATAAATGCTAAATAATTAGTCCAAATTACAAACTGTTAAGTTCTATTGCCTGAAATCTGAGTACAACGGAACAAATGGTTTCATGCTGTACAACAGAAATTTTCATTTGCAGTACTCTCACATGTAACGCCCTCTGTCATAACTGGCGCAATTTGCACGTAACCATATCTCGCACATTACAAACATAATCCATTGTTTCCCCTAGAGTTTGCTGAAACGTTTCCAGAGCAAAACAGGTGCTCTGCATCGTGATTGCAACATCCAGTCTCTGGAATATCGACGTATTCCATATTTGTGACACCTCCATCATGGCATTTGGAACCTCAAAACAGGCAGAACGCATGTGAAAACCAGACAACAAATACATAGTTGTTGACCCCAGTGTCTGAGCTCAAAACAAAAATGTATTCCATATTCAAAAAGATAGTCAAATGTGGGTTATGATACACAATAGAGTTATAATTCACAAATAGTTTTTTACACCTTCTAAAACGTAACATTTCTACTCTTATAAATCGCGGTCTTCGACGACAACAAGTTTCGGATTGACGCAATGCGTGACGCTGCACCGAGTCCAGTGCTTTTTGACGCAGAGCCGCACCTGCGAAGCCATATCACGCGGGATTCCACATTTTTACCTTTTCCACTACACTAGACAGCAGCCATTGGATTACCATAATCAACTGTTATTTTTTTCAACATCGGTTGACTTGCCTATTGTGTGAATGCTTCACACCAAAGACACATCTTCCTTTAACATCACCGGAATATTCCGGGCGTGTCTTGGTCCATTTTGAAACGAAGCGACATCTCAGATAACCGCATCGACACACGAACCGCGCCTCGCATTGTGTTGTGCCGCGCGGAGGGAGGGTTTGCATTTTCAAATACCTCCTTTGCCATTCGCAGCTGCACCTTCGCCCGCCCCGCCGCGCCTTCACGGTCAGCGCCGATGAATAGGGGGAGGAGGGGTGCAGGAGGGGGTGGCTTCGACTGCAGTGCCTCTGACGAGGAGGTCCTGCGCTACGTGTCCCGGCGGTGGCGGGATCATTTCGACACTAGCTTCTCAGCCAAGGCGAATTTAGTAGCTGTTCGGAGGAGAATTTTAGCGGACGGTAGTTTCCGACAAATACCAGGTGAATGCTGAGCAATAAAGAGGCCACGGACCGCGCGCGATTTTTCCTTCCTCTTCCTTGCCCTCTCCTCACACCTTTCTCAATCACACTCATACATGCACCACACATACCGGGATACCGGTCGGGAGCTTAGAGCTTGTCCCGGCTGGGCTGGTACCCCGCTGGTGGGAGATATTTGATTAGGGAAGCCGACGGAAGGTCGGCGACGCATACTAGGAGACAGTAAAGAAGACCAATCTTAAGTAGAAGGACGAGAAAGTGATGGCTGAAATATAAATGATGCCAAGACTGCCGATAGAAGAGGGGAGGCAGATGTAGCATTAGTGAAGACGGAAGCTAGGAAAAATGTTCATCGAATCATCAGAAAAAAAGATCATCGAATTTAGGAGAAAACAATGAAAAACAAGAGAAGCGAGGAGCAAGACGAGTAGCCAGAGGTAAACGTTAGACAGAACGTGACGTGGCTCGATGGAGCAGGATGCTCTCCCGCGGACAGGAGAATATATTTTAAAGTTTGTCTTGAAAACAAAGTGTGATTAAACAGATGGCGAATATTAGGTATCGGGGTGAATAAACTTTGTTGATGAATTAATTAATAAATTAAAGTATAAGATGAATAAAGTATAAGATAAATAAAAGTTAAAGAAAACGTGAACATTAAAACAATCGTGGTAAGATGGATGTGTGAATTCCTGCAAAGAATGACGATGGACGACCTAGGACGGAGTTCTTCTCGACTTCTCATCAATAGGGGAGTTGAGAAAATCATTAATGTACAAAGCAAATGTTGCCATTAAAGAAAATAAGTTACATTAAGTTAGTTCAAAGAATGATAACAAATTAACGATGGCCATCATAGGTAGGAAAATTTAGTTATTTAAATATTAAATATGTGTAATTTTTAAAAGAAAGAAAAGACAGCAATAAGTTAATGAATTTTAGCCGGTAATTTTTGCCACTGTAATATCAATTATAAAATTATTTGTTGGTATTAAGAAATTGCTCAGTGAAATAAACGATAGAATAATTTAATTTCTGTCATAATAAATATTATTATCAGCAATAACCTCGTAAGAGCTGTTAATTTTGAGCCCCACAACAAAGAACTAGGAGTATTAGCCCTTAGATAGTAAGTATAATTACGCCTATTACAAGAAAAACCGAGCTAGCCAAGCGAGAGCGTAGGCTTCCGCGGCCGGAGTCAGTATTTACTAGGCTGTCCGGGTGACGCCGCGTCCATGGCGAAGGTGCCGACGTTTCGGTCGCCATTCTGCGACCTTCCTCAGGGCGTAATGCATTAATGCGTCACCCGGACAGCCTAGTAAATACGAGATAGCCAAATTTATAAATAATTGAATAAGTAATTAAATATTGAGATAATAAGAAGAAGAAAAAAGAATCGTCACAACATCATATTAACATAAAGTGAGTAATTTGATAAAATTTTACTGATGAAAACTGTGGCAAGAGTATGAATTTTAATGCTATTACGAGAATGAAAGTTTAACCAATCAGTTCGTTATCCGATCTTGTTACTGTCCCGAAGTTGCCAGCTATGTGCGAACGTACTGTAATTACACATTTTAACTTGTTTATGGTTCTGTGCCAAGAGTTAGATACCCGGTCGAGACAATGAAAGAGTTGTAGCTTTCCCTTAAAAGTCGTCTCAGTTTCTGTATCTGAGTGACGCAGAAAATCTCCGGCAGGCGGAGGTTGATAGTTACGGTGAAGAGCATACACCATGTTCGCCACATGTTCCTCGTACCCCCTTCCAACAAGCATGGGAATTGCACTCGGTCCCGGCTTGGGGAACTCAGCTAGTCGGCAAAGGCGGACAATCGACCGCAAAATTCCAAATACATACAAACATGTGGTTCTGCTGCCAGTATCTAATGTATCCATGCCTTAGACTACACAGAAATTCACAAATGCTAATAGTTTTCCAATTGGTAGCCTCAACCAGCTCGTTGAGCGCTGCGCATCGTTGACTGGGGAGAGGGGAGGGGCAGATGTCACGGTCGACTACGAAATTTTGAAGGGCGCTTCTGTCGTTTGAGTTCCATACGCAGTTACTGAATGTACACATTTTGCCCAGATACAAAGCAAGGAGCTATCTCAAAATTTCCTCAACGGATCAAGGGAAATTGGGCCAAATATTCAGTCGACAACAAGGTCATTGACCCAGAAGATGAATTACACTAATGTTAGAAAAATTCTATCTCTGCGAATTACACAACATAAATGACAACGAATGCATTAATATCATTACGAAAATAAATATTTTGCAAAACCGTTTCACTGGGTATTCACAATCTCCAGGCAAAAGGGTCGGTATTCGTGCAGAAAAAATGTTCTCGCTGTCTGGAGACCTCTCCCTGTCGTATGATATTCTTTCCATCTCTCGTGGCATGTCCTTCCCGCTTCGCTTTGCTCGTTCTCTTCCACTCCCAGGACCGCTCCTAGCGTTTCCGCCCGGCACCCCGCCCCCCCCATTCGCGATTCCACGGTCACACGGCACCGGAGCACAGGAAATGGACGCGGCGGCGGAATCTCATTTCTTTTCACGAGAAGCTCGTCACTGTGCACCCGCGGAAAGTACTTTCTCTCCGCTGAAATTTCATTCCTTTTATGTTGTATTATAAGCGTGATGTTGAGCTCTAGTAATTCCGATTGTTTGTTTTTCTTTTTTGTTTATTTTGATACTGAATATACGTTTATTCTACTGAGAGATGTTGTATATTTTGACTGTGACAGAACTGTGATAGATAGTTTCTTGTTACTAATAGTTACTATTGTGATCAGGGAGGCGTTTACATCGTTCAAGAATATCTTTTGAAAATTAAAGCTATTTAAATAAGGATAAATTATGATAAAAGTCGCTATTAATTTTACTTCATGGGTCAAGAGAATAAAATTAGTTCAATTCATTGTTGATATATTTTTCTAACTGTCACCCCTGTATATCTGATCTCCGGTCATAAATATTAGATTTGCATGTACCACTACGTAAACGAATTTTAAAAAGCGTAAAAAATATTTAAATTATTGTTCTTTATTGTTTCAAATCTGCATCACATTCACTAACTTATTGTCAATTTCCTCAATATTATCTAAATAAATATAAATCGCATTTCGATTATGAACATTTTGTGTGAAATATTAATTCTCGTGAATGTTAATGAAAGAAAGTCGCAGCATAATTAATATTTTTCAATATTTCACAAGGGAATGAAAATGCTGTTTATGTTGCTAAGGGCAATAAAATTAAACACACTTTATATAGCGTTAATGATTATAATACGTAAAATACAAACAAAACACTAATTGTTAGTTAAGGATCAGAACTTAAGTTGTTTTGAAATTAATGATGATTCTCTTTTCAATTTCCAATGTGACTCTCGTTTGTCCTGTTTCGCTGTTCTCTTCGAAAGCGGACAAGTGTTGAAAGAACAGTGCAAACAACTGGGCGCAAAGGGAGGGAGTGGCTAGTACACACGAGAGCGCGACTGCACACATTGCACAGCGCGCCGCACGCTCTGTATGCGTCTGGAATGGCTGCCCCCTTGAAGAGTGAACTACGCAGCAGACGCGTCGAGTAACAGCACAAACTCTGCTGCAATGCTCCACGCATACATTCGGGCGCTTGGCCCCTGAACATTGCGGGGTATGCAACCCGGCGCACGCCACAGTCTTGCGGGTCGCCGCGATGCACCGCTCCGCGGGGGTGGGAGTGCAGCAGTGGATCGCTGTGGTCAAGAGATGTATTATCGATTGGCAACATCAGATTTCTGTGTCGAAAACTGGAGGACTATGCATCGGCTCTTGGAAAATGATTCCGACACCACAGACCCACTTACATACACCGCATGGGTCTAAAAGTCCAGAGAGAAATTCTAATTATATTTAAAATTCGTATTTATGTCAAATAGTATTCATAAGTTCTCAATAAACTTAGTACGTTGTCACACAATATTCATACGTAAGTTCGTAAATTTAAAAAAATCATAATTCACATTTTTTTCATAATGGATTTTTAAATCAAACAGGACTTTTCTCATAAACTTGAGAAAGAAAGATCAAATGCTCAACCAAATCAGAGTTCGATATCTGTACTGTAATTGTTCGCAATGCAGTTATATAAAAACCGAAATAACTAACTCAAGAAAAAATCCGATAGATATGCCTCACATAACGAAATCCGAAATTTTAATCTCAGTATTAATTAATCTAAGTAAAATAATTTAAAAAAACAGTTAAGTCATACGTATGATTATCCAAAGTGTGAGGAGAATTATTTTACAGTATTTGCAAAGTTTTTATGTCCCTAATTTTGCTAATTATGTTCCCTAATTTTTCATAATTTATGATAAAATGACTTGATTGAAATTGATAGAATATTTCTAAGATCTCACACGAAATTAATTGTTATTATGTTAAAACCATTTACAGACTTGTGAGTTGACTTGGAGAGTCTGTTAAGGGTCAAAGTTATTTTCTGCCCATTTCTCATCAGAGCGTGCCCTTTAACAGTAAATAGAGAGTTTTTCAACCTTCAAAACTCAAGATAACTTTCACAGCAAAAAATTCAGAATAACCTGTAGCAGGTAATTGATATTTTTAGGATTAAACGAGTCAAAGTGGATATTTTATGTGTGGAGTAATATAGTATATTTTTGAATGTCTTCCACACTTTTCAATTGTTTACCATGAGATCATATAAGTACCAGTACCTAAATGTCCAGTCTATTCCATTAAATAGTATAGCACGGAAGTTCAAATAATATTATTTTTCTAAAAAATTGTGATTAAATACATGTTGTTGAAGAGATAATAAATATTTTACTGGTTGCGAAGAACACACGAGTCAAGTAAAGCACTTTCCGTGAGGAAAAAATCAAACTAACGTTGACCCCTTACATAACTCTTTCGGGAAAACCAGGCGCAAGCTATGAATGCAAAGCCCCCTTCAGCGGTGGAGCAGGCGGATCGGAGTCTCGGAAACTCCATCTCGGGCGGCGCGGCTGAGTGGACGTCCTGAGGCGCGCGGTAAAGGGGATAGGCCGAGAAGTCGGCGGCGGCGGCGTCGGGCATCTTGATGGGATCAATCTCCTCGCGCGGCTCAGCCGCCAGAGGAAGGCAATTAGCCCGTCAGGGGTGGTTAAACCCCGCTAATCCCGCTCGCTTTCTCCCTCCCTCCCCTTCTCCCGCGCGAATGGATCCTCACGGCTTTCTCTCTTTCACCCGCCTCCCCGGCGCCCCTTTCCGCCCTAAAGACGGCGTCCTCAGGACCCCCTGTCCTGCAACCTTCCATTCCAACGCGCACCTTCTCGTCTCCACTTCCCCTCCACCACCCTCAAAACCCGAAATTTAAACTTCCTCCCTACCCCTGTACACGACTCAGT
>BOPP01000190.1:151060-180839 GCA_017312745.1 Gryllus bimaculatus | reverse complement strand
CGGCCCTCCCGCCCGCACACGACACCCCCGCCCTCACTCCCCGCCACGTCCCGCTGCTCCGCGCCCAAAAAAGCCCTGCTCCCCTCCGCGCTTCTTCGCCCCAACGCGCACAACGGTGCTACATCACTTGTTCATTGGTTCAGTATTTCGTGTTTCCGGCCCCGGCTTCTGAAATGATAGTTCCTTAAGTATAGTGCACGTTTTATCACGGTCGGTCGGTCGGTCGGTCGATAGATAGGTAGGTAGGTCGGTAGGTCGGTAGGTCGGTAGGTCGGTAGATAGGTAGGTGGTGGTGATGGTAGTGGTGGTGGTGGTTGTGGTCTTCCTCCGCTAGGATGGAGAGATCCAACCCGTCGGATTGACGAGGTTTCTCCTTTCCTATATCTCCGACCAAAAGGGCAGTCCCCCAGGCGACACAAGCACCTAGCTCCCATGCGTGTGATAGTGTAGTACGTGTGTGTTAGTAAAGTCAGAGGAAATAGCAAAGAAAGAGGAAAGAACGCGCACGGTCCATGGCCCATTTTTAGGATAATTCTCCGACATGCGCCTGATATTCTTCGATGGAATAACGACAGTTCTCGTTCTGAGCGGCCGGCTGCTAAAATTCTCCAAGCAGCGACGGATATCGACCTAGCTATCTAGCAAGCCTGCCACCGTCGGGGCTCAAACACTAGGACCTCTTGGTCAGAAGACATCGGTTGATAGTCCTCACTTGTTCTATTTCCCCTTCTCATCTGTTTATTCCATTCGCCTGCCCCAACATGTCCGTTCCTCCTTAGTCTTCCTCTGCCTGATCTATCAGCGAAAGGGTTGACAATGATGATTCTATCTCACGGTCCGCTTCACCCTGCCTTCCCCACCATGACAGTCCCGTCGAATCGCTCCCTTTCTGACTGCCCTACTCTGCCCATTTGTCTGTCCCACCATGCATGTCCCGCTCTCTCCCGCTTCAGCTGTATCTCCCACTTCCCCACTCCCCGACTCGCCCCGGTCTCATTTCTCTTTGCATCCCTCATCGCACTGCATTCGACTCATCTGCTCTCTTCCATTACGCCTTTGAATATGCCGCATTTCCAAATCTCGTATTTTTACGTGAAAAATCTTTAATTGAAAGTGGGTAAAAAGTATGTAGGGAAGTTGAGAAACCACAAGAAATACATGTAATGAAGGAATGTTGTACTAATACTAGTTGACCCGGCAATGCTTCGGTATTGCAATGTTTTACACTTCACTCGCTATTCGTCACGTGATGGATAACTACGTCTAAAGATACACTCTGCAAACATATTAATAGATGAAAGACATTCTCACGAGTGTAGCTCTGTGCTATATCACAGTTTGGACATGGTTGTCATGTATTCTATTGTTAAAACGTTATTCCTCACGTGTGGGCATGCGTTCGCTATGACACTGTCTTGGAGAAATTTGATTTAATTGTCCGAGTTAACGTCAAAGTAGTAATTCCGGCAGATATTTCACAATCACAGGGGCAGAATACGCAGCGATACGCTTAATACTTGAGAGTGCGGCGGGTTGCGTACAGCTTCTGTGCAGGGGCGCTTGAGTGAGCATAAACGCATAAAAAATCATCACCGCGTGTCTATGTGCGACAAACATACGCACATTCTTATTGTTCTATGCCCATTATTTCGCGCAAGAGTAATCAATAAGGTGACAAAGTTTTATCGCAATCAGATACACGATCCGGCAGCGCAAAAGATACGAACAAACATTGATTTTTATACACATTAGATTGTCTATATACTTGCAACTACACTACCATGTTTTTTCGAACATATGACCTACTCGCGTATCAACTCCTTCAATTTTCTTGGATAAAATTTTTGAGGGGGAATGCCTCCCACATTGAACTCCTTTTTTTCGTCATTGAGAAGGGAACAGCTATTATTCAAGACAATTAGCGTAAATCATTTAGTTTCACATTGGACACAATTTTGAAAAAATATTTGCCATATAAGCGCGCTTATTGTTTTCCAATTTTTAGTAAAAGAGTTTCGAGGAAATGCCGAATTTTGCAGCGCGTTGTATTTCGATCGCATTTCCGTCGGATATTGAGACTGCGTCGATCCTTCCATATTTTCCTCCACCGTATGAATGTTCTCCTCGTCTTTCTCTCCCTCTCTATCTATATTTCTCTCTCCTCTCCCCCTCTCGCCTCTCCCCCTCTCTCCTCTCTCCAACCCCCTTTCTCCTCTCTCCTCTCCCCCTTTCTCCTCTCTCCTCTCCCCTCTCTCCTCTCCCCCTCTCTCCTCTCCCACTCTCTCCCCTCTCACTCTTTCCTCTGCCCCTCTCTCCTTTCCCCCTCTCTCCTCTCCCCTCTCTCCTCTCCCCCTCTACCCCTCTCCCCCTCACCCCTTCTCTCTCCCTCCTCTCTCCCTCTTTTCACCATCCATCCTCCTTTAAAGTCATCCAAATCTTCACAGAGGATGACTCTTCCACCGCCATAGACATCCCTTTCTCTCCCGTCCACCAACGCACCGCACAGCATCGGTTTGTCCGTGTTCCGTCGACGCGACACGACGTATCGCGCTGCGCACATCCCGACACCAGCGCCTCTGCCGGCCGAATTAGACACCGCGCGCCGCCCACTAATTGGCGACTGCGCCAGTGACGGATGTGACGTCGCGCGAGCCAGGCACACGTCACTTCCGCGGTCGCCTGCTCCGCCGCGACCGCCGCCGCCGCCACCGCACCGCCGCCGCCGCTCTCGCGTTGCCTACCCGCAATGTCTCTTTCGCCCGCGGACGTGGGCTGACGCCAACTACCGACTAAGGCCCTGCCAGCGCAATCGAGGTCAGCCTGGAGCTCCGACAAGTTGGCACAGCCACTACGGAAGAACCAAATGAAAAAGTGTCAGAACTTTTAACATTTTGATGCTTCCGGCAGAACCCTTAGGGGGTTTCTTGACGAAGAAATAGAGAAAGAGCTAAAATTCCACAATATAGTAAAAATTTATTTTTCAAATGTTTCCTATAAATGTTTCAGAAATCATTGTATCGAGCAAACGTAACTATGCAAACGAAAAATAAACTACGATCATTTAAATGTGATAGAATTTACCATTTACAATACAATAAATGTTATTAAATTATATAGTATGAAATTTGCAAAAGACATTTCAACAAAATGAATGGATTGATAAGCAGATACAAAAAATGTTAAAAATTGGTAATTGTATCCAGATTAAGTAGCTATTAGAGTCCCACTCGACAGTTTCAACTTACTGCGCCGTCTTTTGGCATGTTGGCAAACATGGCATTTGCCAAGTTTCGAATTTCAATCTATTCAACATACGAGTGATTTCGATGATGTTCACGATATCTTAACATTTACTTCTCTAGATATAGATAATTTCAAAAATAAGATTTGCTTAATATGTGTATTTCCTAAATAATCCCTACCTACAATGCACTTTCTGGGAGTCTATGTTCTTTGGTACTTTTATTTGAAATACAAAAAGGTTATGCATCAAACTTTGAGTATGAAATTGTAGATGACGAGACGAAATAATATGTCAATTGGAATACTATTGTTTCTTCTCTCCGTCTTATAACAAATGCTGGAAGAAGCAGTTGAGCTCGCTGCTACCACTCCCAATGCAGACTGCTCTGCTCCAGACATCTGCGCCGGACACTGGGGCCCTGGGTGCGAACTTTAACGCCCGCGCTGCTTCTGTCACTCTGTCACCGCCGTCTCCGCCTTCTCCATGTTGTGTCCAGCTTTCCGTTCGCCGCCAAATGCCGCTCACTCATCCTACCTCCACTTGCGCTGTCTTGGCGTTCATCATGCCTTTTGCTGCTCCAACACCAGTGACCTCGCGAAATTTCTTGCTCAACATAATGATAAAATACAGTAATAATTCGTTATAAGTTTTTTTAACTTAATCCCAATCATTTTCTACTCTTTTGATGTTCCTAGATATCAAATGCCTTGAAATTCTCTAGTTTTCTCATTAGTTTTGATTTATCCGTTCTCCATTTTCATTTCCATTTCACTGATATATTTTGAATTATGTATTTAGTAACCATCAACTCAATCGCAGTAAACTGAGCTAGCGTCAAAACTCTATCTCCTTCCGAATCATTTATTTCACAAGTTAAAATGTTCATTATTGTTCACATTATTTTCAGTCACATTTCTTTCAGCACAATAATTGTAAAAATGTTACGTTTTTACCTCTAGATAAGAGTAAATAAGGTTATGTTGAAGAAATGTGCTCCTGAATGAAATATAAATTCCACTGAAATCACATTCTTTCCTACTCCCATCTTTGGCTTCTTAATCGTTAATTGTTCATCTTTAATTTGATCTGA
Source organism: Gryllus bimaculatus (assembly GCA_017312745.1). Classification (NCBI taxonomy): domain Eukaryota; kingdom Metazoa; phylum Arthropoda; class Insecta; order Orthoptera; family Gryllidae; genus Gryllus; species Gryllus bimaculatus. The sequence goes on along the minus strand of BOPP01000190.1, from coordinate 176,505 downwards.
AATGTTTCCGACAGCCACTTTAAAAACTGAATTACGATTTTCTGCGATCTTTGAAAATAGACTGTTACGAAATTCTCGCAGGAGAAAGGAGAAGATTATAATGAGCGTGATAGTTGTCAAGGACAAATATAAACAAGGGAGGAGAAAGTAAAGCCAGCAGAGTGTCGGGGAAGAGATTGTTGTCATTAATAAAATTATCATTAATCAATTCAAATCATCAGTAATCACTATTAAAAAATTCAGTGTTTCTTTATTTTGAAAATAACGCCCATAGCTTGGCAATACCCTTGCGTGTATGACGCCCATTCTGTTCATGTACAGCCTGATACCAAATTTTCGAATACTAAAGCCGGTACGTCAGTGATGTTTTGCGCTGTTTCATTATTGTCGCCGTCTACGTCCTACAGGTCTACTCATTTCTGTACACGATGTTACGTTCCATGTGCAGGTATAATTATACACCCAGTCTTGCACTCATTTCCTAATCTTCATACTTGCACTCTTTCTGTTGTAACATTGAAAGTCCCTACAGAACTCCGAATATGGCAAATTCTCTCGAGAAAGGGGATTAATTGAATCGTTGATTTCAGAAACCCGTCAAACGCCAAATTCCCCGTTTCGAAAAAACTGGGCATAAGTCTGACAATTTTTCATACTTCAATTTTTTATTAAAGGAGTTGATAAATAAATATGTTTTCATGTAAATATGCAATAAAGAATGTGTATATCGTCGGAACAATCATCCGTCGCTAAAGCGGGTTTTATATTTTGGCGTTTGACGCGTTTCTGAAATAAACGATTCAATTCATATGTGGCACGAACTCAGAAAAGTGAGTAATCGCCACTTACCTTGTACTGCATCTTCATTATGATTGTCAGTTCCTAGCTTTTTCATTCCTGAGGTGAATAGTTTCAGTGATGATGGTGTTATGATTTAAAGCATAATAATAAGTAGAGTATAAGTAACAACCGTGCAACAATATTCAGAGGAAACCGAAAACCCACAAGAAAGCCTTCTGGAATTCCCCTTTCCGTGATAAATTCCGCATGCAGCTTCAACAATGAATGGGTACATTGTTGGAACGAACAGACAGACGATATAAAAAAACTTTTTTTCTGTTCAGGGGACCCAAGAGGTAAATTTTAGTTGAAATCTCGAAATCAATTTTCCACATTGCAGACCTTTCTCCATACTACGTACATCACACCGTATGTTCTTTAATTGTATTCGAGTAACCTAAGTAACAATCCGTGCGATTAGACCCCTTCTCGCCCAGTAGCCGAGACAAATGAAGTGTCAATGAATACGCCTCGGTCTCAAGGGGGGAATTGATGATTTCTTATCGGATCTATCTAGAAATTCCTTCAAAACCTAGTGTATTTGCATTTGTTGAGCGCTGCAATCTAGAAGTGGCCGTGCAAATCACGTACCTCAACGTCCTCGCCTCGATCAACGTCACAAGCGGCTGTGATGACAGCAAAGTGTTACGCCAATGTGGCGGCCCAAGGCACACAGGCGACGAACGTGATGGCGCTAAAGATGTTATCGCCCGGGGACCGCTCTCTTAAGCTCTACAGAGACTCCATAAGCTGGAAGGAAAAGGTTAATCGTCCGCGTCGCCAACCCGTATAATGTAAACATATGCGATAGTTTTAAGAGAATAATCCCCATGTAGAATAATTTCAATTAAAAATGTCCTATTAAATGTATAAGAAGTTAACGGTATATTGTAGAATAGGAGCTTGAAAATGTACAAATTTTCTTTAATGAGACACCTGATACAAAGAATGTAGTCTACAGGGACACTTGCTGCTTGGAGCCTTCGGATCAGGATCTACAACAGCTTATTCTGGGGTGTGTTGTAGCCTCATCCGACAAAGAGAGTTGCGACCAGTTTTATTGTAATTGTTATTAATTAATGTTAATTCTTACTCCCCCGTGCTATTATTTAATTTTTTCATGCTACGCTTATGGATGAAATAAACAAACAAGTATATGTTTAAATTTTTCTTTTGTAGAATTTGCATAGTAGAATTTTTTAACATATGAAAATATCTTTGAACCAGTTTCAAGTGACGGTGATGCCACACATACTAGTATGTATGTATACCAGAAAGTAAAAGTGTAAGTCCTTAATATCCTTAAACTTTTCCAAGTTCCTCATCCATGGCCCACTTTACATTTTAATTCAAATATAGAATCACAAATCTTCGGTGTTGGTGGAGACGAAACCACGTGTGACACGAGAGTGAGCAGTGGGGTGACTTAGTATCTCTAGTGTAGTTCGCTCCTCTCGCCTCTTATCAGTCATTGGGTGGATTCGGGCAGATCAGGTGGATCGGGAGCTCTTCATTGATCCCTGGAATTCCGAGGTAACAGTCGACCGTCACCCTCGCCGTTGTCTCCGCCCCCCCTCTAGTCGTCGCCGGTGCTACAAATCAAATCAGGCGCGCCTTGTGGGAACAATAACCGCGTTAAGATCGACTCCTTGGGGAGCGGCGCGCAACACAATCGATCTCTCGTGAAACCGCCAACTCGACTGTGCTGGAACCCCGGGGCGCCGTTACCCACCCGATTACATTACCGCAACTCACCCCTCGCGACCCCGGCCCCGACCCGACCCCGAACGCTTCGTCGGTGGTTGCCCCCGCGTCACCTTCCGCGCATAAAATTTCCTGATGAAGACGGTGTCTGAGCGTTCTTTCTCCCTCTCTCTCTCTGTCTCGATTTGTCTCTTTCACACTCATACATACACACCAACATACACGCAGCCTCTCACACGTACGCATTCTCTCCCTCATTTACTTTTCTCACACTTATCACTCGCTCTTTTTTGCATGAACTGTCACATTTCCTTTTTTAGTTTATCTCTTCCTTATTCTCTATCCTTGTTATTTTCTACAATATATCTTCATATCGCACTACCACATCTCTCTCTTTCTCTCTCTCTCTCTCTTTCCATATATCAGCGTCATCATTTCCTTCTCTATATGTCTCAATCTTCTCTCTTTTTATCTACTGTCACGCATCTCCCTCCTCTCCCTCTTCATCTCATGACTGTCCTCGTTTGATCATCCTCCATTATCTGAATAAACAAAATGTGTTTTGAGAAACATGTTCAGTTCTCAAGGTTCCTCAAGAAGTGGTTGTAATACGAGTATGAAACATTGGTGTAAATATTACTGTTTGTCTCCGTATTATTGATGCTAGTTAATATCTGAATTGATAATGCATTGTTGTTAGCTTGAAAACATTTTGTTGTGAATAGTATATACATTAAAAGCAGACAAAGGTTAGTACTGGCAAAAGGGGAAATATTCACGTATGTGCACCTTTGACTCACTAAACACATAGCAAATGTTGCAGGATTGCTAATGCAATTTCTTAAACATGACGTCTTAAGCTCGCTTCTGAATGAGGGGCGTATATTTTACAATATTCAAGAAGAAAAGCAATGATTAGGTACTGTAAGCATTGCTTGGGTGAAAATTCTAAAGATTGGTGGTTCGGGTTGATCCTGTTATTTCCTTAGATTAATTTTATTTTCAATGACGGAGAAATAATTATCCATGCACAACGCGTGTCCCAACATTTTTTATACTCTCCTAATATCCATTCCCTTGACAATATCTGGGCTCATCGTTTATGTCTCTAAAATCCCTCCCCGTGATCTCCAAAGACTGCATCAGTGCTGTGTGTATGAGAATATCAAGTTAGAGAGGGAGAGATACGTTTATTTAGCAGATTCTACCCATTTACATCTTCTTCTCTGACATACCCATTGATATCGCTAACTTCCAATTCTCGCACATCATGTGCCAGCGACCCAGGTCTCCCTGCATTTGCGAAATCGCCAAATTGTATCACTGCAACTGCAGATATACATCCGTCACTACAATATCTCCTCCTCCATCCCCACTCACCCAACCACTCAACAGACACCGCACACCACGCACCTCCCACCAATCACCACCCACCCCATCAGCGATTACCACCCATCGCCATTATCCACCACATCACTATAATCTCGAAAACTTCTGCCATCACCACTGCCAGCAACAACATCAATGTCAAACTCGCCATTAAAATTGTCGCCATAATCCCCGTCTAACACTGACATCACTGCCACCGACCCACGACAGCCCCCGCCGCCATCGTCGTAGATTCCCCACCCCACAGCCCCAGCCCCCAGCCCCCCCCCATCCAGCCCCGTCGGGCGAAATGGAGCCCCCGGGCGGTGGATTAGCGGCGTAATCCCGCGCGTGTTTTGCGCGGGCGCCGAGCCCGGGATCCGCCGGCGGTGGCCCCACTGCCCCCAGCCGCTGCTTGATGTGAGCTTGCGGCTCAAGCGAATATATTTCCGTGTACATCCTATGTGAAGCATCTTTTATAGGGTTTTCATGACAATAGCAGTAATTGTACATTTTGTCAATCTAATATAAACCGACTCACTTGTAGTTGATCGGATAACTTGTAACACAACTTACGTTGACAACTTACATTTCGTGTTTTCTGTTTCATAAAAAATTTCATCTGTTCAATTCAATTTCATTCCCTTTCTTGTAATATTAAATTATTTAACACCCGATCTCTCTTTCTTTCTTTCTTTCCTTCATTCTTTCTTTCTTTCTTTCAGTTCTCAAAATTTCAACTCTATTTTTGATATTTTAATTATTAGTAATTCATTTATCCTATTTTTATTCATTTTTTTATTTCTTGTACTAGATAACTGATGATGATGGCTAAGCCATCAAAAGATGCTCTTGTAATAAACAATATTGTGAGCAATGATGACTCAAATAATTGTTTCATTGTAAATGCCAACGAAAACTCGGAAGGAGAGAATGACGACATCTACATTCCTCTGAAAAGAACCGCAAATACAGAAAATGTTCAAAATATGAATGTTCTTACCGTTCCCACAAAACTGAAAATATTCGCAACCAAGTTCACAAAATTATTGTAGCACATTGATAAAACCATGTATTAATGATTCAAAAATATAAAAACTCAATTATATTGCATTTTATTCTGGGGTTCGGCGTTGGCACACACACACGGACATACACACGCAAGGACACAATCGCAAGAGCGTGGTTCCGCGATTACTATTAGTATGATATACATTCATGTAGATTTGTTTTCAATGAAATATTATATTTATCAATAAAAAGTGATATAAATCGATTAAGGAAAGTAACACGAACATTATATACTTATTTTTTATCATTGTAATTCCTTCGACCGATTATAAAAGACCTCTAAACGAATACTAATGAAATCGTGACAGAAAATGCAAAGTAATCTGAAGGGCAAAGAAGTTTGCTTCTTGTTACATTTCAATTAATCAGTAGAAGATATTTACTGCATCTACAGCAATTCATTCCAATTAGGTTTTCGTTTCCGGGATTACGCACTCTGAGGACTCTTTCACCCAAAGAGCATACATGACACACGCTGTCGTTACTCAGCGGCCGTGCTAACAGCACCCGATCCGCGAGAGTCAACGAGTCGAATCAAATGGATGTGCGGAGGCCCTCACAGAGGCTCTTTGTCACGACTGCGTTAATGTCCTCTCCGTACACTTTTCCTTGACACTCCAGCGCAAGTGAAAGTTTTGTCCTTCCATATACCTTGCTTATCTTCCGACTGAGGCAAAGGTAACTTCAGCTTTAATGGTAAGTCGTGGGATACGTTTTAGGATATTTGTTGCGTTACGGGACATATATATTTGAAGTATAAGAATCTCTGAAGTAAAACACAAATCAACCCGGAAAGTGTTGTATAAAAAGACTGACGATTACAACCAGGGATCAAGAGGAACAATAAAATGAGTATCGAGATTCAGGCAGTCTGCCATGCTGAATGGTATCTGTGATTTAAATCTCAACGTTCTCACCTACAATGAGATCCGAGAAAGATTGATACAAAGGGATAGTAATGTATAGTATTTCAATCTCTTATTTGAGTTCAGAAGCGTGCTGCGGTTAGAGAAGTAAACTAGAAACAGGATGGATGGATATCCGGTCAGACGAATAGTCGAATATTATTTGTTTTTATAATTAAAATACTTATAATGTACTTAAAATTTCAAACCAAAGTTTTAGTAGTTATATATTTCCACATTATTTAAGATGTTCGTGTAAAATTAATAAAAATTGGTGGGTAGTATAAACATTCAGGATAAATAAGAAAACACTTTACCCAGCAGTCACAAGTCAATATTCCATGTTTTGGATACTTTGACAACAGTAGTTTTATAAAATCATCGATGTACTTAAAATAATTTGTTTGAAGTCTATATTTTTTAACATCTGTGTTTTGTGTTCGATGATATTACATAGTGGACACTTTTTAAATGAAAAAATCCATTATATCAAAATCGTATAGTAATAATTTTCATATATTCATAAATACAATATTCTTCAGACCGATGTGACCAAGTGAGAAAATAATTAAAATGGAGTTTTCATCCATAAAGACGACTATATTTTTGTTTTATCAAATCAGATAATCAAAATTTCGTTCATTGCCCTGATATTCAGAGAAGTACATTCCCTGTAGAAATCAAAACATATGGTGTAATTTTCGAAGGCTGCTTAAATATTATTCTGCAACATAGAGGACGCGGGTTGTGCTCAGCTGAATTAGATTTTAGTCAACGACAACACTCTCTCACGCTTTCTGAATTTAGTGAAGTCTTCTTTCACAACTCCAGGGAAAGCCATTTTCGCGCTTTCTGAATTGGAATCAAAAGATGAGCTGTAATTTTCAAAGGCTGCATAAAGGTTATTCAGCAACGTACAGGCCGCGGGTTGAGCTCAGCTGCATTAGATTTTGGTCAACGGCCTCTCTCTCCCACTCTCTCTCTCTCTTTCGCTGCGCCATCAAAGTGCGCTCGGCGCTCGCTTCGCGTCTGCTCTCCCCGCGGTTGCGCTCATGGTATCGCCCTTGCGCTGGGCCAACGGGGCGAATCAAAGGGCCTCTGCGGATGCACCGCTCCGCACACGGAAGTGACCTTTGATGGCGGGGCATTCATTACCTCGTGTCGCCGCCACGCTGCGCTGCCATCGTCCAGACTCTTTGCTGTTCAAGTGCTGCAAGGCGGGAGCCACTGTAATGGAAATTAAATGTGCACCGTGTTTTTTCTCTTTTGGAACGGGGATGTACGTGTGGAAATCGAGTGAATTATGGAACTTTCGAGAATTGCTGAGAACGTTTTGCGTGCTGGAGAAAGTGCGATGTTCTACGCGGAGAGAAATGTTCAAGAAACCAGATGTAACGTAAAATTGGTTTATATATTTTTTGCTTTTGTGTGCATCGTCAAAACAGTTAAAACTATGTGAAGTATGGGCAGAAGTATAAACGGCCCATACAATATGTGATCAAAACTATGCGGACACGTGGCTCAAATAACTTATAAGTTCCTAGCGCCCTCCATCGGTAATGCTGGAATTCAATACAGTGTTGGTTCTCACTTAGCCTTGATGACAGCTTCCACTCTCGCAGGCATACTTTCAATCAGGTGCTGAAAGGTTTCTTGGGGAATGGCAGCCTATTCTTCATGGAGTGCTGCACTGAGGAGAGGTATCGATGCAGGTCCGTGCGGCCTGGCACGAAGTCGGCGTTCCAAAACATCTCAAAGGTGTTCGATATGATTCACATCACGACTCTGTGCAGGCCAGTCCATTACAGAGATGTTATTGTTGTGTAACAATCCTACCTCAGGCCGCGCAGTATTAACAGGTGCTCGATCGTGCTGAAAGATGCAATCGCCATTCCCGAATTGCTCTTCAACAGTGGGAAGAAAGAAGGTGTAGGCCAGTGCCGTGATAGTGCCACAAAAAACAAAAAAAGAGGTGCAAGCTCCCGTCATGAAAACACAATGTCCTCACCATAACACCAGTTTGGTCGTGTCCGGTTACTTTTGATCACATAATGTAATAGTTTAGACTTTCAGGCAGCGCGTTTTTCTTCCATTTCTGAATTCAATAGTTTAATGTTAAGACATTGCAAGTGCAATTAGTGATAAAAAAACTTTCTATAAATAAATTCTGCATAATATAAGCTGTAATCTTGAAAATAATATCTTCAATGATATGTTATAAATTATACAGCAAGTAGTTCACTAATTTCACATATCTTGTAATAAATTTATAATATATGCCATCTATCTCGTTTTAACCAAAATGTGACCCAGTTATTCAATGACTTCGACTGACACAGCCAAACTTTTCCAAACAATAATTTACAGATTTCCTCGATATGGAAAGAACGACACTAAACATTCGCATCAAATACTCGTATGTAAACACAAAGAGAATCATGTAAATCAAGGTCGTCAATTGCACGGAGCGAAAATGCATTTTTCTCCCGAAGCTGATATTCGATTCTTCTATGACCGCAATGGTTTGATTGAGACTTACAATATATTGTTTTACCTCATGCACATGAACTGCTCTGCATCCGAACTATTATTGTGTTTTGTCATTAAAATTGCATACATCCTCAAAGAAATGTCTGAATGCAATTTAGAAGTGTCATAATTTTGGACTTGTTTACTTAAATATATTTTAAATTTATGTCTTTGCGATGCTTCAAAAACTCATGTGCACATGTATTACCTTAAAAGTTTATACACGTTTTCAAATTTTTATAAGTTTATAAAAGTCGAAATGTTTGACATTATAAGATAATGCGGTATACAGTGCAATATAAATAAAAGCGTTTAAGAAGATGTACTAGATTCACACCATTTTCTTGAAACCACATATACGAATAAATGCTACTCGCCAAAACGAAATAGCAAACGGACCATTCCACCGATGCCTGAAAGTACAGAGACTTCAACACCCGCACAACGTGAACTCTGTCTTTCTGTTCTTGCTTCTCCTACTCTGTATCTTTCTTTTCCCGCTCTCTGTTTCTTGCATTCTCTCTCTTTCCGTTTATTCTCCTTCCTCTATCTCTTTCTCTCTCTTTCAGTCTCTCTTTCATTCTCTCTCTCTCTCTCACAGACACACTCTCTCTCTTTTCTGTACCTCCCTCCCTGTATCTCCCGGTCTCTATCTTCCTCCAATAGCCCGTCCCTATTAGGCAAACTTTATGTGGAGCAGGGATTCCGACAGAAGCCGCAGAATGTGAGGGCGTCGTATATCGCGAGGGACAGCGAATTCCGCGGCGCCGCACGCGTCGCAGTCTTCGACTGCTTTATGCTCCCGATCGCCATAAATTCCTTGGCGAGGCCGCGCGCCTCCGCGCTCCGCCACCGCGCGCAAGATTTATCCCTCGGATTAAGCGCTCGGTGAAGCCGCTCTGCGCATGCGCGCACTTGGCGCCTCGACGCCTTCCCGGAGTGGCTGGCGGTACTTGAAACCTTAACCACTTTCTTTTACGCGAACTTAATAATTATTACACCCGATAACAAGTCTAACGGCTTGTCCTTACTCTGAAGTGCAATTTTGTGATTATAAGCAAAATATTATATGAAGGTTTGTTAAAAAAATGTACAGCATTTTGTTTATATTTTATTTAGTCGTGTTGCAGTGCGTTGTAGCGAGAAAAATACGAATCCACACTTAAATGATTAGTTTTTGTGTTATTCATCTGCATTTTTTATGTAAATTAGTGCTACTACAAAATGGCACATATATTATCGTGCTAGTTCGTTTCTCTTCTTTCAGAGTCGTGGCTACTTTATTTGATTTTTCCCACCTCTTTCCTGGATGTCTTCTGTTGGCTCTTAATGCTACCAGCGGCTCCTCTGAGAACGATTCCTAATGAACTTCTATCGTAGTACCTGAACATCAAGCTGATGTAGTCCTTAAGCTCATCTCGGTCCTGTTCCATTGCACAATTATATTCTTAGTACTAATCTTTATTCTATATACGTTGACTCAACTCGGTGGTTGAACCATTATGCTGATTATAGATAACCAGATCGTTCATTACTCAAAGGCAGATTGTACTCAGATGTCACCCAAAAATATCAATTACGCTAAGAAACTAAGGAAGGATTATCGTATTTTTTGGGAATGACCTCAATGCTATAAAAGCAACTGAATATGTTCTTTATGAGGTATTTGAACCTTCAAGCTTAGTCCGCCTACTTAGGCGCACGCTCTTACGCCACGAAGTCGAATAACTCATGGTTTGGAGAGAGTTTTTTAGTGATTTAAACTTACCGATTATTTTTGTCGAGTATAGTTATCATGTTTTAAGTTTAAAAGTGCAAATCTTTATTTCAATTATCAAAATCAACACAAGTTGCCAAACAGAATAATATAAGCTACCTCTCAAATTTTTTCAAACATTTACTTTCATGATATCGCGTATTAATGATTAATTTCATTCACAGAGAAGTGAGCATGACGGAAACATTGAATGCCTTCATTTCTCCCGAAAGTATTTTTCAAAACCCAGTTCCTCAACGACTGCAATGGCTTGATGTTTCGAGATTAAATATTGTGGTGGTGCATTAATTCGATAATATCGGCCGATCGGGAGCGAATCAAGCGTCAGAGGAAATTGTAGCGCGAATTGATTTCCCATCGCATGCCCAGGGAGAGCGCGCCGACAGACGGCTGGCTCCCGCGCGTCTGGCAATTAAACATGCGTGAAATTGGGGCTGGGAAGGGAAAGGGCGGGTAAAAGAGGGAAGAGCTGCCCGCTCGAAGCCCCGGGCAGCGAGCCACGAACACGTAAGCCCCGAGGCCAGCGGGGGAGGAAATGCAGCTAACATGCACTAGGATGGAGCTGGAGGGACGGAGGTAGGAAGTAGTAATAATAAGCCTAACAGATAAATGACCTACCGGGCCATTTATCTCCTAACAGATAAATGGTATACCAGGCCATTTATCTGATACGACATACCTGATATAAACAACTGAAACAAGGTATCTGGTTTGTAGACTTTGCGTTGTAAACACCAACAACAACATGATAGATTCCCAGATGACGTTGGAAAAATACAAACATCCAGGTTGAAAAGGAGGAACTATTCCATGGAGCTACGGAAACAAACCTGAGGTATTGTGCTACACTGCTTTTTAGTCAACTGTCAGGTCTCTAGAAGAATCATCAACAAAATTTCAAATTTAATTCAAAATTTTGTATTTGATGGAATGTTGCAGACTTGTAATTAAGTAGTTATGTGTTCATATAATGTTTGTTTGTGGATTATTGTGTTCTAATTACTGTAATTTTATTTTATTAAGTAAAATATTGTCACTCTTCAACTATCAATTTTGTTATTCTTAAAAACGAATGTAAATGAAGATACCAAAAGGTGGTGATAATAGAATCAAAAGCGGGCGCGCCAGCCATTTCAGCTTCGTTTTCACTGAGGTTAGCTGTGATTCAGGTTGGTAGAAAATCATGACTATGATCAAGTAAAGGTTTGATATTTTCTACGTTTACAATAGTGAGGTTGGAATCGTCTAATATCTACAATCGTGAAAACTCGAAAAAAAAAGTGTTCACTAATGAATCTCCAATCTCTTTGAAATGCTGAAGCCTTCATTGACGTAAGTGTGAGGGTCAACGTGAACACATCGATTTTACTTTCTCACTACAGAGTAGAGAGAATTTTCGTCAGAAAAACTCTCATTACAAAGCCCTTGTAACGAAAAAGGGGATAAATCCAGTTAATAAATTTAGAAAAAAATTCTATAACACATTATGTATCCAGACATTATGTTTTGTTGATTCTTGATGCCGAAAAATCGAATGACGGCAAAACGTCTGACTCCCCATCCGTCCGTCCGTCCGTCCATTCATCCGTCTGTGTACAACGCTAGCGGCTAAACCGTTCAGACGATTTTCTTCAAAATAGACACTTTGCAATCGGTATGACTTATGTCGCATCTCATTGAATTTGAAATCGATATTTTAATGTTGTTGGTAGTTAACGTGAAGCCCCTGATACATTTCCATTTTTTTAAATGTCTACATCGTCTTTGATTACATTTCTTATTGGATAGTGGAAAGAATTTATAAAAGAATGGTGCAGGTCTCATTTTTCAAAAATTCCAAACGTCCAAAATTTTTCGGAGTATTTATATTGCTAATGTATTAAAGATAAAGTTATTTTCCTTAGTGAAATCTATTCCTCAAAATAGATTTTGAAGGTCTCGAACAATTTTTTGAAAATGTAAGCACTTTTAGCGCATTTGTATGCAAAAAACGTGCGAGAAAGTACGTGCTGCGTTAGCACCAGTTGTTTTCGTAGTGATCCCACCAGCAGGCTACCTCAAACAAAAGGGCGTGCAATATCATTGCCGCTTTCCACCTGTAGCGTTGTGACGCCGATGTGTGTTGGTGTACGCGGGTGTAAAGCATGAAACATTCTCTTTTCATTATGTCAGTTTTACACTACTCAGAGAGTGGTTCGAAATAAAACTTTTATCTCGGTGTAAAGGTGTTTGTGTTACGAGTCGTTACAAGGAGGAGCTGAATAGCATAGCCACGTTTCTCGAAGTCCATTTTGGAGTACATCCCCTGGAGAGTGCAGGAGGCGATGCCTTCTGAATGAACGCCCGATTGAGACCAGTCGAACGCGTCGTCGGCGCCCAGCAACGCGCGTCGAGGGGCGGGCGGGCAGCGGGCAGCGGCCACAGACGCGAGGGCGGTGGGGGCGGTTGGGGTTTTCCACTGGCGGACAGCGGCGCCCATAATATCACATCAAAGCGGGCGAGCTGTCGCATCGCGGCGTTGGGCACGGCGGGGGCGAGCGGGGGCGGGCGGGGCGCCTAGCGGATTGAGCGTGATGCGCGTGGGGCGGAGCGGGGGGCTGAGCGGGGCGCTAGCGTTGAGCGTGTGCTGGCGGGAGCGGGTGGGGCAGGACGGGGAGGGGTGGTGGAAGGGCGCTAGCGTCGGGCACGGCGTCGGCGGAGGGTGGGCGGAGGGCGGGCGGCGCTAGCGTTGAGGCTGATGCTGGCGGCGGGCGGAGCGGAGGGCGGAAGCGGCGCGCTAAGCGTGAGCGTGGTGCTGGCGAAGCGGGTGGGGCAGACGGGGGGGTGTGGTGGAGGCGCTAGCGCTCGGGCACGGCGGGGACGCGGGGGGCGGGCGGGGCGCTAGCGTGAGGCGTGATTGCTGGGCGGGGCGGAAGCGGGGCGGAGCGGGCGCTAAGGCGTTGAGCGTGGGTGCTGGCGGGGAGCGGGTGGGCAGCGCGGGAGGCGGTTGGTGGAGCGGCTAGTCGTCGGGCACGCGCGAGGGCGGAGCGGCGGAGCGGCGCTAGCTGAGCGTATGCTGGCGGGGCGGAGCGGCGGGCGGAGCGGGGGCTAGCGTTTGAGCGTGGTGCTGGCGGGAGCGGGTGGGGCAGGACGGGAGTGGTGGGGAGGCGCTAGCGTCGGGCACGCGCGGGGGCGGCAGCGGGCGGAAGCGGGGGCGCTAGCGATTGAGCGTGATGCTGGCGGGGCGGAGCTGGAGGGCGGAGCGGGGCGCTGAGCGTGAGCGTGGTGCTGGCGGGAGCGGTGGGCAGGACGGGGAGGGGTGGGTGGAGGGCGCTAGGTCTGGCACGGCGGGGGCGGGAGCGGGGCGGGCGCGGGCGCGCTAGCGTTGAGCGTTGATGCTGGCGGGGGCGGAGCAGGGCGGCGGGGTGCGGGGCGCTAGCGTTGAGCGATGGTGCTTGGCGGGAGCGGGTGGGGCAGGAACGGGGAGGGTGGTGGAGGGCGCTAGCCGTTTCGGCACGGCCGGGGGCGGAGCGGTGGGCGGAGCGGGGCGCTAGCGTTGCAGGCGTGATTGCTGGCGGGGGCGGAGCGGGCGGAGCGGGGCGCTAGCGTTGAGCGTGGTGCTGGCGGGAGCGGGTGCGGGCAGTACGGGAGGGGCTGGTGGAGGGCGCTAGCTCGGCACGGCGGGGGCCGGAGCGGGGGCGGAGGCGGGGCGCTAGGCGTTTGAGCGTGATGCTGGCGGCGGGCGGAGCGGGGGCGGAAGCGCGGGCGCTAGCGTGAAGCGTGATGCTGGTGGGCGGCGGAGCGGGGGCGGAGCGGGGCGGTAGCGTTGAGCGTGTGCTGGGCGGAGCGGGTGGGGCAGGACGGGGAGGGGTGGTGGAAGGGCGCTAGGCGTCTGGGCACGGCGGGGGCGGGAGCGGGGCGGAGCGGGCGCTAGCGTTGAGCGTGATGCTGGCGGGGGGCGGAGCGGGGGCGGAGCGGGGCGCTAGGGCGTTGACGTGGTGCTGGCGGGGGAGCGGGTGGGGCAGGACGGGGAGGGGGTGGTGGACGGGCGCTAGCACGTCGGGCACGGCGGGGGCGAGGCGGGGGCGGAGCGGGGCGCTAGCGGTTGAGCGTGATGCTTGGCCGGGGGCGGAGGGGGCGGAGCGGGGCGCTAGCGTTGGCGTGGTGGCTGCGGGGCGGCGTGGTGCAGGACGGGGAGCGGGGTGGTGGAGGGCGCTAGCGTCGGGCACGGCGGGGGCGGGCGGGGCGCTACGTTGAGCGTGCATGCTGGCGGTGGGCGGAGCGGGGGCGGAGCGTGGCGCAGCGTTGAAGCGTTTGGTGCTGGCGGGAGCGGGGGGGCAGGACGGGCGAGGGGGTGGTGGAGGGCGCTTAGGCGCTCGGGCACGCGGGGGCGGAGCGGGGGCGGAGCGGGGCGCTAGCGGTGAGCGTGATGCTGGCGGGGCGGAGCGGGGGCGGAAGCGGGCGCAGCGTTGAGCGTGGTGCTGCTCGGGACGCGGGTGGGCAGGACGGGGATGGGGGTGGTGGAGGCGCGCTAGCTGTCAGGCACGGCGGGGGCGGAGCGCGGGGGCGGAGCGGGGCGGCTAGCGTTGAGCGTTGATGCTGGCGGGAGGGCGGAGCGGGGGCGGAGGCGGCGGCGCTAGCGTTGAGCGTTCGGTTGCTGGCGCGGAGGCGGGTGGCAGGACGGGGAGGGGCGTGGTGGAGGGCGCTAGCGTCGCGTCACGCGGGGGCGGAGCGGGGGCGGAGCGGGGCGCTAGCGATGAAGGCGTGATGCTGCGGGCGGCGAGCGGGGCGGAGCGGGTGCGCTAGCGTTTGAGCGTGGTGCTGGCGGGAGCGGGTGGGCAGGACGGTGAGGGGGTGGTGGAGGGCGCTAGCGTTTGGGCACGGCGGGGGCGGAGCGGGGGTGGGGCTAGCGTTGGCGGGGTGGCTGGCGGTGGCGGCTGGGCGGGGAGGGGCGGTGGAGGGCGCTACGTGGGCACGGCGGAGGGCGGAGCGGGGACGAAGTGCTAGTGTTTGGCGTGTTGCTGGCGGGGGCGGGCGGGCGGGGCGGGAGGAGGCGGTGTGAGGCGCTAGCGTTGGTACGGCGGGGGCGGAGCGGGGGCGCGTAGCGTTGGGCGTGGTGCTGGCGGAGGGCGGGCGGGCGGGGCGGTAGAGGAGCGGTAGAGGCGCTAGCGTTGGGTACCGGCGGCGGGCGCTAGCGTTGGGCGTCGGTTTGGCGAAGGGGGCTGGCGCGGGGCGGGAGGGGCGGTGGAGGGCGCTAGCGTGGGCACGGCGGAGGCGGAGCGGGGTGCCTAGTGTTGGGCGTGGTGCTGGCGGGGGCGGGCGGAGCGGGGAGGGGGGTTGGCGGGCGCTACGTTGGGCGTGGGGCTGGCGGGGACGGGCGGGCGGGCGGGGAGAGGCGGTGGGTAGCGCTAGCGTTGGGCCACGGCGAGGGCGGTTAGCGGTAGTGAGCTGCTGGCGCGCCCCGCCGCCTTCAGCGCCCCCACCCGCGCCGCCGACCGCGCCGCCCCGACCGCCCGCACCGCCGCTTTGAGCGACGCAATAACAGGCGTGTCGCGCGCACGCCCGCGTGCACACGCCGCCGCTCCCTGCCGCTTCGCTTCCTCGCACGCGCCTCTGCCCGCGCTGCTCTGACCTGCCTCAACGCCCTCTCGCACTCCTTCGCGCGCTCCCGCAACATCCTTACACTGACAGACACTGCACCACCACACATGCCGGGAGGCCGGGCGGGAGGCTAGTGCGTGTCCCGGCTGGGACGGTGCCTCACTGGTGGATGTTACCTGATTGGGTGAATCCCGTTAGCCGGCGGTAGGCCAGCGCCGGATCTCGCCATTCAGAGGGGAAGCGCACAGCCACCTCCCGAGCAAAAACACGCAATACATTTCGGGACTAATTACCTTAGTAGTTGACGCGCCCAGAAATATTAACAATCCATGACACAATATCCACACCTGTCCTCTTTTGCACTCGTCCGTTCTCTCTTTCTAAAGAATTCAAAAGAAGGAGCGAGACCAAGAAAAAATAGCAGTTCGTTGCACCAAAGTTTACATTTTTCCGCAAACCAAACAGTACGACCGAATTTGCCAGTTCACCGTTGATCCAGGAGAATATTCCATGCCCAAAATGCAAGAACCTACTAAAGTTGAAGACGTCCCCAAAACATACCACAGGTCTCAGCTCTATCAGAAGAAAATACCAGGCTACAATTTAGTTCACTCTCAGTCAAAATCTCTATAAGGCACTTTAATCTTGTTACATTTGTGATTATTTATTACATGATTCATCTCAATCTGTGGTAAAACATAACGGCATATATTATTGTTCAATGAAGAAACAAAAATCCGACTTATCGCAAGAATTCGTACTTTTTCACTACATCTCACGCAGTAGAGAGAAAGTCATGTAATGCTGAGCGAAAAAACGGCGAATTTTTGGTAGAACAACTCTTATTACACGGCCCTGGTATCGGAAAAGGGGATAAATTGAGAGGGGAAATCTTCTAGCACGTGGTGTAGACATAATTTATGTTTTGTGAGTCCTTTATAACGAAAAACGACAAAACGTCTGTCCATCCGTCGAATGCACGCCAGTCTGTACATCCGTCTGTCCATCCGTCTGCCCGTCCGTCTGCCCGTCCGTCTGCCCGTCCGTCTGCCCGTCCGTCTGCCCGTCTGTCCGCCCGTCCGTCTGCCCGTCCGTCTGCCCGTCCGTCTGCCCGTCCGTCTGCCCGTCCGTCTGTCCGTCCGTCTGTGCCTCTGTTTGTACATCCATCTGTCTGTCTATCCGTTTGCCAGTTTGTCCGTCCGGCTACCCATCTCTGAACAACGCTAACCTCTAAACCGTTCCGTCGACTTCCTCCAAAATTATTTTCCCCCAATCGATCTGGCTGATACCGCGGTCCCTTGATTTGATATTTTAATTTTGGGGGGTTCCTGACACGTAGTCTTAACGAGATTTCAAAAAAGGCTCCATCGTTTTTTATAAAATTTTGTTGTAGGGTAGTGTGAAGGACGTTTAAGAGAATGGTGCTGGCCTCATTTTCGTTCAAAACTGTGGTTTTTCAAAAATTGCAAAAATTAAAAACTTTGTTGGAGTCTTCCCACAACTACAATTAAGAAGATAGATATTTTCTCTTTAATAAACTCTGTTCCTTAAAGATAGATTTTGAAGTAAGGTTATGTACGACTTTTTGAAAACTAGAGTTATTTTCGCGTGATTTTGCGTGAAAATATGGGCGAGTAAGTACGTGCTGTTTTAGCATCACTAGTTATAAGACGATGAGTTGACGTTCAGTTGGTACACCGTGCACTAGCGTCGTAAGCTTCATTACAAAAACACTTCCCTGACAATGGAAACCGATCAATGTGCCTACGCCGCGGGAGCACTGGCGCCTTCCTTTCAGGGATTCTACATTCTTCTCGTTGATATAATAGATAATTGGAGAAGAACTAGATTCGGGCGAGCGGGCGATGCAGGCGGCGCGGGCGGCGGGCGGAGAGCGGCGGGCGGCGGAGCGAGTGGGTGGGCGCAGTGAGGGCGCGGGCGAGCGATGTGCGATGAGCGAGCGGCGGGATGGGCTGACGCGGGGCGCGTTATGGGCGAGCGAGCGGATGGCGAAACGGGGTTGATGGGCGGGCAGGGCGAGCGGATTGTTGGACGAGAGGCGGGCGAGCGGGAGAGGACAAGCGGAGGTGAAAATTCGAGAGGGGGAGAGTATGGCTGTGAAACGGGGGGGGAGACTGGCTGACGGCAGGGGGGGGACATTGATCGGGGCGTGCCGCCTTTGTTGGTGGCCGCTGTTGATTCTGCCTGCGCACACTGTGCTTGTTTATAAACAAAGCAGATTTTATTTGACTTCTCTTCGGCGGAGATTGCACCGATCAGCAACGCAGCATTTATTAGTTTACTTTCACTGGCCGACGACCACAGACGGGTTTTTTTATGTTCCTGACAAAACGTGTTCTTTCATTTTTTCTTTCCTTTACCATGAACGGTAAATGATGTTTATGAAATACAATTGGAGTTCGGAAACAAAAAAAATAGCCGGAGGTTTCGGAAGTGTCTACGACAACCTTCCGCATACAATATCATTAATCGTTTATAAATACGTCCAATTCCTATTTCTTTCATCTGGTCTGAGCTAACCCAAATTTGAGAAATCTTTTTCTTTGAAGTTGAATTTTATTACAATGTTCAAGATTTATACTAGCAATTTTATTGAAAAAAAATTTTGTTCTTGACATACAACATACAACCTCCAACACGATCATCCATTTCGTATGTAATCGTAACTTTCGTTAATTTCAAAAATCATTCAGATCAAGCTAGTCTTCCGCGACTAAATATTATTATATTTATTCAAGAACAAAAAATACATTATGACGACAATAAATACCCTACAGATAATCTCAAAAATGTAGCAGGTTAACCGTGAAACACATATATGAGTTCAATAGTTAGATATAAAGAAGCAATATTATCCCTTAACTTTCGAAAGCACCCACTTCTAAATATGAAATAAATACATTTTGCTTGAAGTGTTTGATTATTCAAATTTTTTAATACGATAGTTTCAAATCTAATAACGTAATTACGGCTTTAAAACGAACATGTTCTTACTTGTTTGGATTTAATGGTCATGCCATATTTTGATTGATCGTGCAATAGACATGTTTCTTTTTGTTTGATTCAAAGGAAACAATGTTTACCACTTCTTTATTTTTAAAATAATGCAATAGCGAATAAGAAGGGAGTAAGCTCAATCCATAAAACCTATTGAAGGAACGACGTTAAATATGACACTGATTGTGATAAGGAAATATTCATCAGTTGTGAGAAAGAACATAGTAGATTTAATATTGTATGCACATGCGAGACTTGGCATGCATGCCAGACTGAATATTCAACATTTCCTACCCCGCATAGGATATTGCAAACGAAACACAAAGCACATGTAATACGAGCTGAAGAGATTGACAAAGAACAAAAAATAGGTCATTATATTCTACCAAACTTCCGACTTCCCAAAACTCTTTGAACCTGAGTACCCATTCAACATCTGACCTCGCCTATGTCGTGTACCACTAAATTACTTATAATAAATATGTAAACAAACTAGTGCCACTAGAAACGAAAATTGAATAAGGAACTTGGGGTAGAACTTGGCGCAATGTTAAAGGCCCGTGTTAGGGGCTGCCGTAATTAAGAAAGCAGTGGAATAAACAATCCGTTCTAAGTTCGCTCCCTTGCTCTTGGGTCTCACGTATCGAGCTTTGGCTCAATATCGGAGAAATTTCTTGCAACGTTCTTAAAGTGACCAGAGTACACAGTTTCAAAAAAACAGCAATGGAGAGCAGAGACATTCTTCAGAATACAAGGCTACAGCGACCAGAGTCATGTGAAGGCTGGCCGGGCGAAACCGCGTCCAGAGCATTGATGCCGACGTTTCGACCATCCTTTTGTGGTCTTCTTCGGGGCTGGAGTGCCATACTTGTCACTAGCCCTGAAGTCCGGGACAGCCGAAAGCCTTCACAAAATTCTCTGCTTTATTATGTTCTCGAGAGCAATTAAATTCATGTTTGAATTTCGTATTCAAGTACTTATTTTATATTTTTTTAGAAAGAAGATGTGTCCGTCATCTTCCTTAGATTTCATGTGTTGAGAAAAATTAATAGGATTTATTGTAGAAAAAGTTCAAAAAAACTTTAAAATCTTAAAAGTTTGGTACATTTTACTCCGACGTAACGAGACTCACTTTTAAAAACGTCTGTCGTTACTGTTTTTTAAATATCAAAATAAGAGCATTTTGGGCTAGACATTCACCATTTCCATGTCGTAATCTTCACATCCAAAGGTGATACATTAGGAATAGGGCGTGTAAAAATTCGTTACTACACATTGGTAATTGAACCGTCTTATTATATGTGTATCATAGAAAATACGTTTAAAAGACCCTGTGTATTGCATGAAAAATGTAATAAAGAGTAAAAAGTACACTTATACACGTATGTTTATGCAAAGTAAAAGTGCATCCACATATTGTTCGTATGTCATTATTGTAGCAAAAGTTTGATCTATTTAGGCAATTATCTTTGCGTAAAATACTGTTCAGCTCTGTAGAGAACTTAGAAACGAATATTTCCATTCAATCTATTTATTAGTGTGATATATGTTTATGCCATTTATGGCCCAGAGAGCCGTATTCATTGGCGGCTTGGAATGGGATGATCCGACCTGACGCCCGAATCGGAAGGAAACGTTTTCATTATCTTGTTTTTTCGATGAACTCCTAGCGCTTTTACATGACCTCTTCCAGACTCCACTAAACACAACTCCTTACCTCCGACACCTCTTCATCTCTTATATACACTTGCATACTTCCATTCCCTCATTTGAATTTAATCTAAATGTGGGGAGGTTGTTGATGATGACATATATGTGCGCTTTTGAAGGCTCAATCGCCCCTGAACAAAATAACTAGGCAACCCGTCGCACCTTCAAGTATACGCACATCTTTCACGGAATATTCTACCCCTGCTATTGTGAAATATCGGCCGAAATTATTACTTGAACGTTATCTCGGACAAATAAATCAAATTTCTCCGAGACAGTTCCATAGCGAATGCATGCCCAAAATTTAGGGAGAGAATTTCAACAATAGGTAACAAACCCATACTCGCATGGAAATGTTTCATCTCTTAACAGTTTTGCAGATCGTAGAGTAAAACATGATTAAACAACACGTGACAAGTATCCTGAGAAGTGTAATACACAGAGAAGCAGTAGCGAAGCATTGCCGGGATAACTGGCTGCATTCGAAACTAATAATATAGATACAAACAGTTTTTGCCGATTTAAATGAAAAAATCAAACATATAATAGTGAATTTCAATAATATAGTACAGAACATTCGTACAGGAATATTTTCTCTCATCCGGAATCGAAAATTATATAATTATACGTTAACTTTAATTACCGTTATGTTCTATTGTTTCACATTTTTATCTCATTATTTTGCACCTCTCTTAATGTATAAATACTCGAAACTAATGACAAGTTCTGCGTAATATAAAAAGCATTTTTTTCATTTTACGGAGAACAAAAATGGTCATTTAATTCATAACTAAATTAAAATTGGGACGAGTTAATGAACGATTAAATTAAAATATAGTTATTAAACTTGAATGGAACCACCACACAAAGAACGACGAAGCTCAATCTAAAATGTGTTGCAGACTGTGAGCTGAATTTGTAAAACTTGTTAATTGGCCATGGAGCACGGGGAGATACGGAAAGTAAAGAAACGTTTATCCTCTGATTACGAACTCTGCGCGAAAAATTATTATCGACGACCCCCGGGGAGTAGACTGACATGCAGATTAAGCTCAAATGTTTGTTCTCTAACAACGTGCGCGCGAATAATGAGTGGCCGCCCTGAAAGCCCGCACTTTGCCGACCGCGTGGCGTTTATGAAGGAAGCGTGCCTTTTAAAATCAATTTATTTCCCTAGCTCTCGTTTTATGCGAAAGTTACTGTTAAATCACCCTGTTCGTTTTTCTAAAGCATAGCTTAGTAGCTTTGTAAGGGTTCTGGTTTACTGAGTGATAAATACTGTTGAGCAACTTTGATCATTAAAATATATGAAAGTGAAATTAGTGGTCGTAATATCGTTTGTTTTCGAGTTTAAGTGTGAACGAATAATTTCTTGTAAAAACACTTTGCTGAAATATGCGTGCAAGTGCCAGATAACAGAGCATGGCTAGAAAAACATACTACAGGTAAAAAATATATGGACATAGATGTACGGACACGTATTCACAATATATCCTTCACAATAAAAATAAAATCTCGAAAGATAACGATGTAATACAAAGACATAAAGTGTAATGTTGCCTGTGTAGATGGAAAAGTTAGAAATAAAATTGCATAAAAGTATTCCATGAATATAAATTTAGAGTTATCTGCAAATTTTATAAGTTATTCTTTTGCCAGAGATTAAACAACCTCACAATAAATATTCATGATGGAAGAGCTAAATATTTCATTCAAATGCCTTTCGAACTGCAATACATATTGTCGGGAAGATTTTCTAATGGCGTATGCCGTTTATGAAAAGACGTTTTAAAAATCAATGTAAGTCTATTGAACTCTTTTTATGCAAAAGTTGCTGCAGTTTCCCCAATCTGTTTTTCTAGATCTGAGTGTAGGAGCTTTGTTTATCATGTTTATCGGATAATAAACTATCTTTAACCGTTAAATGTGTAAAAGTTAAATTTTTATTTGTTCACGTTAACTTTGAAGAAATAATAATTTCTTATGAAAAAAATATTTATCGATGTGCTAAAGTGTATAAGATAATATATTATAATGTTTTCAGATTTTATTTGTTCGAAAGTTTGCTCTGCTTGCTCCACTAGTTCAATTCACGCGGGTTCGATTCGTAATTTTACTTACGTTGCCACCACTGTAACGTACCATTGCACATTGACGTGCCATTCGTACGAATGGGCAAGTTTTTCTGGAAACACTCTTTTTTTATTATATACTATTAATGAATTGTACGTAACTATTAATAATGAGCATTTCAGTCAACATTTGGTATTTTATTTTAATTATTCTGTTTAAGTCAATTGAGCTCGTAATGTTTTTAACCTGTCATGACTTCTATTTAATATTTTCTAAAATGACTGAAAATATTTTTTTTATTCAATTTACTTCATTGATCTTTGCGCGCTCTTCATCTTCTCGGGTGGTAGCCACCACGAAGACCTTCTGTCTTCGTATTTCGTCCGCTCCAATGTCCTAATATCACCTTCGCACATCCAACGCTGGCAATATGGGACCTTGCTCCCCACTATTCCGCGTAGCTATTAATAATCTTATTTGATTCACAGACAAACATTTCACGATGAATAATCCTTCCATTCTTTTAGACCCGACCGACACTTTCTGCATACATACCATAAGCCTTGCTCCACGGCCCCCTTCTACTCGGACGTGATCTTATTTATTTTACCTCGCCGGCGTCCCTATAGATACATATTAGAAGAGGGTTAATCTTCCCAATATAATAAGAGTCCCCAAATAGTACGATTATTTTCGGTACGATTATTTTCGGACAAATTTACAATTTTTTTGCATTGAAGAGGATTTACTAAAATATCTATTGTACTAAATGGGTTTTTCATCGAAGGTTTCCACCAAAGCAAATTGCAAGACGTGTCTTATAGAAATGTGCAGTTGCAGTCAGTTGCAGATATATATTCTGTCAATTTTGACCTTCTGTCAACTTTAATGTTTTAAATAAAAATATAACACTGGAATCAAGAATAATTTCTTCCCACATAGTATTAATTTTACTAATAAGTATATAAGTATTATTTGTGAGCATAATACACGTCATGTGTAAATGTATATTTAGAGAAAATAAATTATGAATTTTTTTGCTAACATTAAATAAAACGTTTTTGAAAGACAGTAACAGAGAAAACATGATATCTTATTAAAAGTTCAGCCTGTGCGATTTAATCACAGGAAAAGTACACGAGTTTTTTGTACTTTAAGCACTTTTATCATTCCTAAGAATTCCACATTTACGCAAAACTTAATCCAAAGAAAATACATCTGTAACAATAATTGAAACTAGTGTCGCAACTAACTTTAGAAATTCGCTGATATAGAGTATATCCTTAAAAATAGAAAATTCCGTCATAAATAAGAAGAGCAATAAAGTAGTACTTGGAATACAAATGTTTTCGCAGGCGAGAAACTGATCTGCAGTTAAAATAAATATATCATTCTAGCAAATTACCCGACGTTGCCAGGGTTTTCTCATATTCAATCCATGTCTCCGTCTCTCTTTCTCCGTCTCTCTCTCCGTCTCTCTCTCCGTCTCTCTCTCCGTCTCTCTCACCGTCTCTCTCACCGTCTCTCTCACCGTCTCTCTCACCGTCTCTCTCTCTCCGTCTCTCTCTGTCTTTCTCTCCGTCTCTCTCTCCGTCTCTCTCTCCGTCTCTCTCTCCGCCTCTCTCTCCGCCTCTCTCTCCGCCTCTCTCCGTCTCTATCTGTCTGTCTCTGTGTCCCTGTCCCTCTCTGTGGCTCTGTTTCTCTTGTCTCTCTTTGCCTGCCTCTTGGCTCATCTCTTTCTGTCTGTGTCTGTTTCTCTCGCTGCATCTCTGTTTCTTTCTCTACGTATGTGTCTGTCTCTATCTGTCATTGCCTACCTCTGTCTACCATTGCCTCGGTCCACCTCTGTCTGTCTCTCTATTTGACTTTCTGTCGCTTTCGGTATGACTCTATCTCTGTCTCTTTCTTTCTCTTACTGTCTCTCTCTCATTCTGTTTGTCTCTTGTCTCATTCTGTCTCTGTCAGTCCCACTTTCTCTGTGTCTGCGGCACTCCCTGTCCATGTCAATCTGTCTCTCTCCCTCGCACTCTATCTCTCTCTCTCTCTCTCTCTCTCTCTCTGCCTCGCTCTTTCTCCGTCTCTCTTCCTCTGCCTCGGTCCCTCGCGCGTGCGTCCTGTTGTCATGGGCTTTGCCCTGCATCACGCGGCAACGGTCAGCAACAATGAAGTCCGCAGGTCGAGCGCAGTATAAATGGAAATTGAATTAAAATGAAGCGCAATTTTGTTCTGCTGCACCATCTAGTAGAGTTACAACAAAATTAACACCACATAAACCTGGGTGTTTAATTTAAAAAAATTAACACCACAAAAAACACGTAGATGTACCAACTTTCATTGCGAGTTTAACGCACACGGTGTGGGAGTTTAACGCTTTTATATCCAACATCCATTTTTTACATAAATTTATTAAATACGTAGCATATATAATTCCAAAACATTTACAAATATACTTAGAAAAATTGAATTATTAGTGTGTGACCAGAACCTAAGTACTGAAAGGAATACTAAATATAAAGTCTTAAAGCAATAACTTAATACCACATACATTTCTAATGAATTGAGAAATTAATTGCAAAATGTTTGGGGGAAAAAACTCAAAAGAACTTCACAGCCGCTTTGGTTGACCGGAAAGTTCGAAACGAGTAGATAGAAAACTGAATACACGTCTAATACGCGTTAAAACATCGCGATTTTAAAGAGGTAATTCCTTTGTACTGCGTTTGCAGAGGTTTCCCTCAAGAAATCTTGCCATTTCTCTCCAGCCTCGAGGCGATCCGATAGGAGAAGCGGCGAGGGTCTTGGGGGCCTGGCCTAGGTCTCCTTTATTGTAACCTCCTGTCACGTTTATCTGCGACCTCGAGGGCCTGGTG
>BOPP01000190.1:122855-142067 GCA_017312745.1 Gryllus bimaculatus | reverse complement strand
CACCTACGGAAATTGCGCCGCCGCGGCGGAACAGGGCGAACGCGGGGATTCGGAGCAGAAAGATGACAATTTGCGACGGTTTGGAAGAGTTATTTCAACTTTTCGACTGCGCATTGTATGGTGTGCTAAAAGAAAGCTGAATACTGAAAAGGTTAAGTGCTTATTAATGTACAAAGTGTTTTCTCTCAATCCCAACTCTTTGTGTAGATGTGAAACAGACAAAATGCACTTTACATGATTTGATGTGTTTCCTGTTGTACGAAATGATCTGACGAGACGTTTCCGATTCCGATCATATAAAATACTCCTGTTTCATTAATTCACCGACGGAAGCATAAAGCTCCATGTGTGACCTCAAATTTCAGAATCTTAGACACGCCTCTAATTCCAATAATTCATCTTGCCCCCTTTACAAACGATAGTTGGAACTCATGAGCGACCTGTTTCTGTTTATATTCCTGTATTTTCCCTACATCTAGTAGCTTTTCACCACGTGAGGGCTTTTATTTTCTTATGAGTTATTAATTAAACGTCTGGCAAACACGTTTACGAGTCTGTAAAGGTAAGGTATCATCAGTTCTGGTGTTTACTGTTCAGGTGTCTCTTTTAATTTTCAAAATACTTCCTCGCAAAAAAAGTCCAAAAATGCCCTTCCCCTTTTGTAAACAGCTCTGCAAAATCATCTGAAAACTCAACAACTGTTCATTTCAAATGGTCTTATTTTCTTCTAGGAACAATTTGCAAAACTCACACATACACATACGACATACACGACATACACACACGACATATACCGTACATACACGCTTGGAAATACGTAGGCGCAAGTTCATCATCATCCGTTGGAAGTCATCTGAACAACCACTAATCCACAACACATCTAAACAATCTTAAATAATGCGCAAGGTGCCAAACACCTTCAGGTGATCTGTGAGAGAATCTTCCAATGTCCCGTCCCACTCAATGTGTGCAACGGTCTACATTTAGAGAACGCAAGGCGTGTATTCCACCCCCACGCGTATCCCAACTGCTCAACCGTTGAATTTCAGCACTGGGAGTGAGTTGCCATAGATATGTGAAAGCTTGTAAATAAAAGGCGAATTTTGACGACCTAAAACATTGCAAAAAATTATCAAAAATTCTCTTAAATTGCTTTGACAATTCTCTAAAAACAAACAAAAATTACCTAAAAATTCAGATGAACAATTATTGTTGTTAGATATATTACTGATGTAATCGAGGCTTCTTCCTTTTGTTTAGATGAACTCAGCTTCCGAGTTCGGACTGTTCTTTAAAAGAAAATATCTGCCTTTATTTCTCGCGAAATCGGCCGAACTGTCAATGGCGCAGATAGGCGTCACTGAAACCTTAGATTACATAGTACTAACAACGGCTGACATTACAATATATGGGCAAAGAAATCGAATAGGCTACTCAGGAATTTTGTGGAGAACATTTTAGGCGCCTCGTAAATATTGTTTGAAGCAAATACCATTAAAAAATATTAAAATCCATAAAATCGGCAAAAAATGGAGTAAAAATGACGTAAGAAGGTAAAAAAGACTTACTAGTCGAAATCGACGAAAAATGCAAAACAATGACGTATAAAAATGGGTTTTTTCAGAACATAAAATGAATTTTTTTACGAAACGACATTGTTCTAAAGTGAAAATAAAAATAGCATTTCATTAAAATCCGCTTCCTACAATAAACGTGATAGACTACATGTTTGAAGCATAAACTCAAATACAATGAACTATTTATAAATCTTATTTTGCATTTTCTCCAATCAGTAGCAGATTCGCATGTTGCTCCAAATTCATACATTACACGTTAAAATTCTTCCCTTGTACAACAATATCGTTTAAAAAATTGGCAGAGCTTGCAGTAACCCTTGTAGAAAAAAAAACTTATTTCAGTAAAAAGTCAGCATATCGTTACCGCCAGTTCCAACCGTGCTTCTGCAAAGTCCCTCCCCTCCCCCTCCTCGTCCACCACGTCGCGGCCTGCACGTCACGTTGGTCGAGAGGAGGGGATGGGTCTACGGCTCTAGCGGCCGGCAGTAGCGCGCCCACGCCCGACCCGTCCCGTGAAGTTTTGCGCCCGTTAGTGCAGCCATTATGCTTATTGCGAGCGAGGTTCGCATTCAGACCAGTGCACCCCGCCCCTCCCTCTCTGCCTCTCCCTTCCTCCTCCCTTCCCCATCCCTCGTACCGCGCTGGCGATCGACTAAACGACGAGTGGGATCTCCTAGCCCTTATGGCCGCTTGCGAAGCTTTACGTGCGGATTTTTGTGCGAGTTAGCGTACGGTTATGCATGTGAGATTGATGAACACGTGAATTTTCTTTTTTCGAAACTGGGAATTCTCGTTGAATTTTATTTTGAAAATGATAATCGTGGAAAGGCTTTATGTGGCCGCGATAAAGCGGGATTGTCTAGGTGACTCTACATGAAAGCAAAATTACCCAACTTTACCTCCAGATTACGTAATGAAACCCACTAAAATTTTAAATACACCAACGATTTATCAATATTCTAAAAATACTAAATAGACAACAGTTCATTGTAAAGATGATTTTAAATATAATTGTCTTAAAATAAGATGTTTTAAACATTATTATCTTAAAATAAGGGTTAGTAAATTTTTAAAAATTGATGAAAGTTATCAAATTTAATTCATAAATTATGTGAAATCTACAATCACAGATCTTCCAGTAACATATTGTTTATACGAATAAAAAAAACGAATACAATAGAGTTCACAATTTTGTACAAACCGCTATCCATTCTTATTTCAGATGTTAAAAGAACAACACGTCCTTACTTTTTTCTCTTACATGTTTTCGTACAAGAGCTTTTAACATTTACGAAGCTGGGTCGAAATTTTTACAGATGCCCAACACGCCACTCACGCCTATAAGTATTTTTACTAAGCTTAGTTGCGTGTCAATAAAAATACCTGCAATAATCATAGGGAACTCTTTTTATGTTTTGTAACACATAATATATTCTTTTAATTTAACATTTTAATAACTCAACAAATATCAAATAAACTTTTGACCCCTAAAACATCCACTGAAGACAAAAAGTCCCTAAATTTAGGAGGAAACTCCCTAATCTGGCAATGCGGGTTTGTTGGCTTTTATGCGACTTTCAAATGAGAGGTCACCCTACTCCTAGTACTAAGACGATCGGCCGTCGTAAAACCAACTTGTCCGGCGTGCTCACGGCTAAGCCACTCCGCCGCGTGTCTAGCATGAACCAGTTGGATGGCGCTTAGTCGCCTTTATCTCACTTCTTCGCAGTTTTGTTTCCGATTCGTGTGCTGTTAACTAGATTTTATTGCTTCAACGTGTGCTTGTTCTCTTCGTGCGGCCATATATGTTCCGGCGCGTTTTGCAAGGACAGGCTAGTTCGCGCTTTGTGACACTGTCAGAGCAGTACGCTCTGAAGAAGGCCACAATGCGCTGGCCGGAACGGTAGCCACCACGACATTAACGCCGCTCGTCCCGGATAGCCTAGACAACAAACTCCGGCCGCGGAAGTCTACGCAAACAAAAAGTAATGCTGTCCGAGGCACCTGATTAATAGATCTGAATTACAAAGGGTAATTATCTCAAACCTCGTCTTATTACACGATCTGCAATAATTTTGACATTTCACAGGAACAGTCTGAAAGATTTATTTATTGTTTTTCCTTCCTCAGCGATGACAGGTGTTAAATCAAAAATCAATAATTTTTTTCTCTTTCATTTCAGTTCGCGTTTCACGAGTATTGTGCCGCAAAGGTTTAATCTCTTCTTGGATGTCAGCAAATATTTCTATATTCTCCTTGTCTACCTAAGTATCAATAGTCAATACACATTCAACGTAAGTGGAAAATTATGAGAATAGTGGGAACGTAGAGCTAAGACAACGATATTTTTGATTTGATAGGATTCTAAAGACAAGTCGGCATAAACAATTCACGCAAACTGAGAAATGTGGAAACCATATGACCCTTGAATTTGCGACAAAGGAAGGCGTGACAGCGGCAATACCAAATGTGTATTGTTGAGCATCACAACGCACACAAACGTGTAGGTGGTGCAATTTCGTACAACGATGAATAATATATTGTATTCTTCACGAAATTTAACATTGAGGTCTTTCAGGTAATTGAGCAACTTTTCTTGACCTTTTTGCTGAGTCTAATATTCCAGCAGAATAAAATCATTGCAGCTCGTCAGAAGACTGTCTTCAAGGTGTAGACAATGCTGCCCCGCCACATACAGATACATCGCAGATACATGAAGATTGTTAGAGATGAAATGGGACGCTCTCCCGACTCACATTCAACGCGCCACGTCACAAAAAGGCGTGAAAATGTTGTATATTGAAGATAAATAAAATTGTAAAATAAAGTATAAAATTGTATATTTAGAAGCACAGATGGCCTGGCGAGATACACAGTGTTTATTCGGTTCTGACAGTCTTCCCGAGCGAGTTATGGCTAGACTTTAGGACCAACTTGAGACACATCTGACAGAAAAGTAACCGATGGCGTAGTTAGTGCACCGTCGCGTGAGACAAAACTACATAGGCAACGACTTCCCTTACTAGTTATCGCTCCAATCACAGAGAGTTTTATGACAAACAGCCAACGCAAATGCATAAATGAAAGACGCGTGGAATTACCGTTTTGCGGTTGTTGTATATAAAGATGTATAATGTTGGTCGCAGAGATCGAAAATCGAACTCGTCGTCGACGTAGAAATGTGCAAGCGATGCAAGCAAAATCGGCGACATTTTTGCTCTGATTACTTTACGCAACTACTTGATCGTTTTGAATTGCCACCGATTGCACAGTGCACTTCGTATGTTCCACTGATCCATTTGCTTTAGCTGTTTGTCAAAAACATACTCGCGTCCCGGTCGCTTGAACTAATCCAATCAGAGCAAAGCTTCCTCCAAGTGACACGACACCCGGAAGTAGCCGAGGCCCGGCGACAAAAGGGGTGTCGGCCGCCCCTCCCCCGTCCTATCTTTCTTCCGGCTTCGTTCCTTCAGCAGCTGCGACCGTCCGCCCCATGCAAATGCGTCATTAAGTTCTCGCCCCGACCCCGTCCCCGGCGTCTGGCCCTGGGCGGGCACAATTAGAGAATTACTTCGGGGAAGCATTAGCAGGAGCCCGCGGACGCGTGCCGCCGGCGCCAGCGCTCCCGGTGGCGACGCCCGTAATGACAAACAAATGAGCGTGTTCATTCGATTCTCATCTGTTTTTGGGCAAACAAGTTACAACCATGAAGGCGAAGTCGCGCGACCGGATCGGGTCCAACTGAGAGCGCGCGCGCTGATAATTTCCTGGGGCGGTAATTTGCGCTCGTCCGTGTTTGCTGGGACTTCGTTTGCGGAACGGGTTGCTGAGTTTTTAACGTCAAGAGCGCGCTTCGAAGACGAGTCGATATCGGTGATGCAAATAGTCAGTGCGCATTGCTTGACGCGCGTCTATCTGAATGCGGCAAATATTCGAGTCATGAAGTTCTCTCTTTGGGTTTTTTGGCTTTTTAGTAGTCCGTATGAATTTGCTTCAAAAATCATACGTGGGATTGTAACAATTAATTATTCTGATCGAGCCTGTTTTCAATTGTTAATGCTTTTGGCATTAAAACCAGGTCATATTTTAGAATGACCTAACACCGTCGAATGTTTAGCGTACAACGAAATAGAATCTCGTATTTTCACAAAAACGTTCTAGGCAAAGGCTGTAACTGTTTAACTTTTCAAAATAAACCTTAATACTTACGTTGCAAAAAAGAGTATTACCTTATTCTAATGCTCTCGCAGATAAAGTAAATTTCTGAAGCCTGTAGGGATAAACGTGCACCTTCTTTATGATCTTTCTTCATTGCTAGCAAATTCTCGTTTGTTGACAAGGTAGTGAACAAGCAGATCCAACATTACTTTTTTCACGTTATATATCTTCCACTTCTATCTTTCATAATGGGGTGCACAAGTATGCCATAAATGAAAATAAAATAAATATTTTATTGAATTATAATATTCATGTGTGATCTATCTCGTCACTGAATTTTACAATTTTATAGAACTCACCTCGGTTGTTAGTCATTTCAAAAATTAAGAATTGGCATGGTCATAACAAAAAGAATTATGCATACTTTGAGTTATAAAAATCATAAAGTATTATTCTTGTACGTTAAAACACTCACTTATTCTTGAACTTTATGTATGTGTAAGTAGGCAGTAGAAACTGTATTTTCAATTATTAAAGAGCCGAAGACGATATTAGGTTAATTTCAGTATCCATTCAATTATTTTTGAGGCGTAATTTGACATCGTTCTGTTCACAGAAAAAGTCTTTCATTTGAGAATCGATTTATGTAAAAACATCCCATTGATATATAAATCCGTTTTTCCTTTATCTTCCTTCATACCTGTATCATTCACCATTTAATTTGGCAATTTCCTTTCAGGACACGGTATTTTAATTTTCAATTCGTCATTTTTAAATGATGCTCAGTTTTAATGTAAATTGCAGAGTATGTTCTTTTGAAACTAATGCACCATACGGCGATCATAATGCTTGAGACGCCCTAGTTCTTTCTACAAGGTCACGATCCTTCTAGACGTCACAGTAACATTTGAATTTTATAACCGCAACATAAAATGTATGCAGCGCTATCATTATGACCGTATTTGTGCCAGAATATTGTCTCTCCGCTTATAGGGGTCATCCACTAGCCGTCAACTCAATTCATATCCAACGGCGACGAATGGGCATTCTGCAGCCTTCGTGCGTCTCCGTCACGACGAAACGATTGATGATGCTGGATTTGCGGTGGATGGCGCAGTAAGAAAGGTCCCTCTCTTCTTTCTCACTCCCTCTCTTCCCCCCATCAGAGTTGAGTCTCCTCGCAGCATTCATGGTTGATGAAATGTCATTGTTTTTTCATAATATGTGAACTCTATGTCTTTTGTAGAGTAAATAAACGTGTTCCATATTTATCTATTCCAAGTTAAAGATGAAACACAAACAAGTTACATGGGTTAATCCTAGATTTCTGTATTTTAAAATCTATGTATATCCAGATTCAACTCTTTCAATGAGTTTTTAGCATTAAATTTGACATGGTAGGGAACCAGACGCACATACAGGTCTAAAATCAATGGTTTTTGTTGATGTAAAGTGTTTATTTATCAGTAATAGAAATTATGATATTCTCATGATTAAAAACTGATATATTGCTTCTGGCTATTGTAATTCAACGAAATAAATTTTCGATACGTATAATTGCAACAAATAAGCACTTATGAACCCTGTGATGTCAGGGTCCTAAGGAGGAAGAGAAATTTCGAAAGTGATCGTAAGGGGTATTCAGGCATATTAAGGTCTCAGACAAAGTAACTAGCTTACTAGAGTTCGTGGACGTAGAGTCCACTGCAACAACTACATGATTTAAAAGTAGTGGTTGTACGAAGTGCTTCAGAGTAGCAGAACGTCACTGAAAACCTGTACAATGACAGTTATGGAAATGTTGGTTAATATTTATTGCCCCATTCCCATACCATCAAGTAAAGCAATTATCCAATGAAAAGAAATAATACATCAAATATTAAAAACTGTCAATCGAAAGTAAAATTAAACATTTTGAATCTAAAATATCATCATTTCGTAATCGTGCTTGCTTAAGAGTGCAATGATTGCATTAACCTTCTTGCGTTAAAGTTAGGAGGTTTTATTGATTTAACAAATAAATATTCGTGGCTGTAAAAAGAGTAATCCGCAAGTAAGAATTGTTATTTTTTAGACTAATTTCACATTATTGCTCTTTATGACAAATGCATGTATGCACTTGGCGCGACAACCCGTGACCGGTCTCAGGCCTACCGGCGACCTCCCTGCCTCGCGGCCATGGGTAGTCTTGGCTAAACCGGGAATCAAACCCGAGGTCGCGCAGTGGAAAGCTGTTTATAACAAATAACGGAATCAATAAATAAAACACATCACAAAACTAAAACAGGCAAACAATTTACATTCAAACATTCCTTTTTACATTCATATTCCTGTCTTGGCCTAAAATGAATACACAAGCCGAGACGTTGAAAATAAAATTACACAAAATAAAGTAATAAAGTGTGTATAATTCAAATCTCGGTTGTTTGTCAGAAAACATTTTGCGAGCATGCCGCGAGCGAAGCAACAATTGTCATAATATTTCCAGCACGCTTTGCGCCTATATTCCCCGTTAAAGCTCGCGCGTGTACACTACTGTCTGGATTTGGAGGGGAAATGAGAGGAAAGTTGGTAGGGGAAAGTTGGCAGTGCTGGCAGGAGCGCCGGGCTTCCCGGGCGAGCACGTTCTCGTACGGGCGCAGTTTGACATACCTGTCTTAATTGGATGGTTCTGGACTGAAGTACTATACGTGACAATGTTGGCATACTTCAATGTACAGTAATTTTGTAATTTGTAGTCACTGATAAAAGCTAAAGTAGTCTATATGCAATTCCTGTCTGCAATCACCTTTTACCTGAAAATACCACTTTACAGCCAATGAATTCTTTTATTTGTATACACTTTCCAAGAGGTCTAAGTACTCCTAATTCATAGACCAAAATGTTATTGAATAGCGCACATTAACTACATTCATACATATATTCAGTAAACGTATTACGTACTGTAAGTATACGTAAGTACTCAGTTTTACTAAATGTACAATAATATTTCACGTTAATGAAAATCCGTTTTACTACTTTTCCGGTCGCTGTGCACTGCCCGGACACTTGAACCGGGCACAATACTGTTGTCGAGTACTACCGCTAGGGCGCAGCAGTTAAACGCAGCGCCTGCCATGTCAGCGAACCAAAACGACACGCTTGCTGTTCATTGCCCAGCAGCGTCATGATAATCCCGACCCACTCAAGTATCGCGAACAGAGTGCGTGAACAGATTGTGTTACGAGAATTCGGAGAGTATGTTATTGATCAGTCAGCTAATCAGTTTGTTAGTCAGTGCGTTAGTCAGTGAAAGTAGGGAACGATCCGCGACTACTCTCTTCCTGGTCGTAGAACAGTTCTACTCGAGGTTTCTCCAATAAGACGACTTTTGCCACGACTTTGACCTCTCTTCTCGTGGCTACGGGCATCGATCCAGTCCTCGATATTGCTACGGAGACGGCCTCAGCCTCCGCCTCCACCTCGCCCCCCGTGCACGGACTCGTCCTTGCCTTCCGACCTTCTACGCAGGCGGTTCCGTAAGTTTCGACCTTGCCTTGATGAGAATAACTTCTGAGCAGTTAATTAGTATTTGTAATGTTGTGAAGAGATGTACTTGAGTCGGGTTCGGTGCGTGAAATCTTATGGTGTTTAGCTTCTTTACGACAACGCCCCTGTGCTTACTACTCAGATTGCCAAAAATGTTGTGAAGGACTATGCCTTTAAGAAGTTGGGCCATTCACACTGCAGTCTAGAATGGGCACCCAGCGACGTCTACTATTTATAAAATCTGAAGAAAAACCTTCAATATGAGTGTAAGGTGAAAGAATCAGTTTTTGACCATTTTGCGAACAATTTTTTGGAGTATTTTTTCAAGGGGCTAGAAATGTTAAGACAAAGATGTGAAAAGCGGATTTAAGTGAGTATGATTAATTTAAAAAAGTTATGTATTTTTTCTTCGTATCAAAAATAGATGAGAGAGAGCTCAGAAACCTATGGAACCTACCACGTAGAATGTGTCCCGCACAGCCACTGTTGTGTCCCACCAGTGGGACACCTACTGTGTACTATACGAGTGTACTTACTATACGTATTGTACTGAATAAATGAGTTTCTTGTATACAGCCTCCGACTTACTATTTTATATATACACCATACACACCGTCCTCTACTATTTTATATAGCCACATACATACTGTCCTCTACTATTATTTGTTTTACAAAGTATCCAATTGTAACATTCCAATTAACATTTTGCGACAGTATTTTAAATTTAGTTTCGCTATTAGAATTCATTGGTTCCAATGCAGGTCAAATTTTTTATCGTTAGATTGTTTACTAACTGTATTTTTATTCACAGTAACTGGTATCAACCATTAGTTATTACTTATAACTTGACAACGAATGATTAAAAAAATACCCACTGAACACATTTACAGGCTTGTAGTACATACGCACCAGCTATGTTAAATTAATATTACTGACTTTTTTTTCTATTTTGATCTAAATGATTTTATAGGTACACATGTTTAAATTTTAATGACTGTTATGTGTATTCGCGAATAGTCTGTGTTAAAAATAACCATTTAAATCATTTTCAGTTTTCCTAATCACAATGTCTAGGTTATGAGTTCTTTTTTTCTGGACTGAGGATGTCATTTTAGGTTGAATGTCACAGTCTGTGGTTCTTCTTTAAAGACCGAAAGATATATTTCTTTGCATCTCTTCGCATGGTTAAAACCCTCAAGCGATGGGTAGAGAGTGCTCAATGCGCTTCGATTTGCTATGGAACTAAAACACTCGCGTCTCAGAAGTCAATTCCGTAACTCCGAATTCGACATTGATATCTTACCATGCCAGATTCGCGTTCAGGAAGAATGGCTTGTTAATTTAAAGAATTAAACATTAGGTCTAATTCATATGCATATTATGGACATTCAAGAAAATTAACGGTATTTATTTTATAATGTTATCCCTGTAAATTTAAACATTACTTTTTTACTGCTCAAGGTTCAATTCATTAATTTTCCTTCTTGTTATATTGTATTAAATACAAATGTTCCGCTAATTTTAGATTCAAGCGCAGTGAAATGTATTAGTACGACTTTTCCCCTCTTAACTTTTAATTTTTATTGTGTTTAAAACGTAAGTTGTCTGTGCCCTCTCATCCAATATCTTAAATGACGCACCAGGTTGTGGGCAGACCAGACGAAAATTTGTTCACCTTATTAAAAAAGCCCCTCTAGCCTTTGACCCGCAGATGTAGTATTTGGTGTGCAACAGAGCAAATAGATTTACAAACGCAGGCCCCCGCGATTTCACAGGGCCACCGCTGGGTGCGCTTCCCTCCCAAGGCCC
Source organism: Gryllus bimaculatus (assembly GCA_017312745.1). Classification (NCBI taxonomy): domain Eukaryota; kingdom Metazoa; phylum Arthropoda; class Insecta; order Orthoptera; family Gryllidae; genus Gryllus; species Gryllus bimaculatus. Next base: position 130,995 of record BOPP01000190.1, on the reverse strand, counting down.
TTGATCAAGAATCCCTGAGCGCCCAGGGGCGCTGATCCGCACTGGGCAACGCTATTAGCCCGCTCGCAGGGCTGGGGGCCGCGCCCTTTGAGGCGGAGGTGCGTGGGCGTGCGTGTGAGTGACGAGGGCGTGCGTGTGTGTGTTGCAGTGCTGCCGGCGCTGGGCCTGCGTTGCATCCGATGCGGAGAATACACGGACGGCGTGGGATCAATCACCCCCTGCCTCAACTACACCGAGAGCCAACACCTTAAGGACTGCGACCCGGGAGCGCAGTACTGCGTGGTGAGTGATCCTTTGCATTGTTCTAGGTGGTGATGAAAACATTTGTCTCATAGTTGCCTCTAAGTTTTAATGCAATGTCATAAGATTCGCACCAAGGGCGATGTAAGGGTCTTTGGCCCGAGGGCTTTCTGTCGCCCGTGGTACATAAATGATTTTATTTTTTGCCTAATTTTATAGATTCAGATTTACTTATTAACTAGATGCCAACTTGACTCGGTTTGTCTTTTTATATTTACCTCCCATAAACTATTTTTCCTCCCTTTGCTTACGTAGCCCTTAGAAGATTTTTGATCTTTCTGTCTTTCTTGTCCAGGATGGGTTACAAATGACCCGTTTACCGTTGATTGTTTAAATTTGAAAATAATGGAATGACTAGAATGCATGGGACAAGGAAAGACTGCAAAAGCCGTTAGAAGGTTTTTAATTTTCCTTATCCTCTCATATATGCTGCGGGGTAAGACATGAATTACCATAGTGAGTTGTCATTCTGGAGAAGAATTCAATAGGTTTTATGCCTCCACTACTCAAAAAATACATGATAGATTTTTTATGTGCAGCACTCTTGTCGGCAATACCGCGGACATATTTTAAATACTCTTCTTTCTGCGAAATTTCCTAATCATTCAACATGTCGATCTTATTTTGAACTACAAGCTGGAAAGGATCGAAATTCTTCAAATCATGCATGTCACGTTTTGAATTTTTATCGCCGTTTTATAGTTTTCAATAGATTTACATAGTAATGCTTTCATTTTCCCGGAAACACACTTTAGCAATTTATGATCTAAAACTACAAAAGCTGCAATCATTGTAAAATGTACAATAGAATTTGACATCATTCTTTTTTGTTGAACCTTTCAAAATCTCTATGTTAAATTGAATCGTTTAAAAAGCAATCACCATGAACCTTAATTTTTAATACAATCCAAACAATTTCTCTGTAATGACCACGCACAGGTAATACTTCAACTAAAATTCTCTCAGTGAACTGTTATGGGCGCACTCTCACGCTATGCGGTGAGATAACGCGGTGCGGCAAATGCCGTATACGGCGCACCGGGCTTATTTCGAGCAACATCGCGAGGCCGAAGCTTAACATCGGTTATTTGGGTGTTTGGGGCAACCTTTTTGAGCAGCTCATTCCTAAACATTATTCATGGATTTACAAACAGCATCCGCGCGCGTGCTGCGCTCTGGCGGAGGCGGTAACGACGAGCGAACGGGGCAGGTGACAACGCGCCGAAGTCTCCCACCCCACCCCAGCCAGGGCGAGTTCCATCGAACGGGGCCCCATTGGAGAATTCTTTTTAACCCAAGTGGCAAAATAGCACCCTCTTGGGTGGCTCGTTGGTTACCGCTTTCCAAGGCGCAACCCCTCGTTCGATTCCCGGTCGGGGCAAAATAATAACTGTGCGCTTTTCTTACAAATGTCTCAGTATCTATTGCTGTGTGACGATGTGAAAGCACCCCCTAAGTTTAAGAAGAGCAGTATAATATACTTACACCGTATGTTATATGGTGAAGGGACGTCTTCGTACTACAAAGACAAACCCGTTATCCCGTGGCCCAGAGGCTGCCTCACCGCTGGTCGGCCAAGGCCCCCAATGGGCTGCAGAGCAAGAGGGCAGGAGAGGACAGCTAAAATAGCATTCTGCTTGTGGGAAGAAACACTTCGAGTTCGATAACGGGCAAAAGATCGAGATTTTTGTAAAGAAGACAATACAGCGTAGGTGAGCCATCCGTGAAAAAATGTAATTGTAAAACAATTCATAAATGAATAACAAAACTCACTCATACTTCTGTTAAAACAGTATCTCTTCAAGGTCACGATCTGGCAGGGGAGAAAGACACTTTTATCAAATCGCCAGCTTCGCTACGACTTATATTTTTGGTATTGAAGCTCTTGATTGCATAATAAAAAGTGATTTAATTTTATATTTTGTTAGTAGAAATATTTTATTAACCGACAAAAGTATTTTACTTAATTTTCTTTTCAATTGATTACTATTAGTATACATGGATATTAACTGGTAGTCTGCAGCAGCAAAATGCTGATATCGAAAATTAGGGACTAGAGCAGCAAAATTGAACTTTCTCAAAAGACGCGTGTGAATATTGAAGTTTTTTTCTTGTTCGTCGCATGTCTTGAGATGTGTCGTAAGCAGTTACGCACTCAGTATGAGAAAATAGTTGATATATCAAGTACGAGAAATTGCCGATTAGCATATTCAAATATTTACATTTCTCACTCAACATCGAATCTCTTTAATTTTTCTTGAATGTTTCAGTCAGAAACTTAATTTTCTGCAAATTCATGGCTATATTTTAAATTTGTGCTGGTAATATACATTCACCAGAAATTGTTTAAAAAATAATGATTCAGACAAACATCATTCTTCGACTTATTGGTTATTCCGTGTTTCCCAGAATGATACCTGCTAATATCATTGGTCCCGTAAGTGTAGTGACTTTTTTCTTCGAGGGGATCACCTTACATCTTAAGGGTCTCTGACATCGACCTACTTGCGGAGTTTTCCCAACCAGGTCTATTCCCTCGCGCCACTCCCATCCCCCAGTATCTCTGCACGCGTAGCCCATGCGCATTGTCTTGCGAGCCTTGCGGCATCCTCGCATCCGCTCCGCAGCCACGGCGTCAGCCCGCCGGTGGCCGCGGGCGCACCTGGCAGCGACCTCCGCGGCGGAGGCGACAAATTGAAAACATGAAAGCATAATGACGCGTGCGCGCTGGCGGCGCGGTGCGGCGCGATGGGACGGGCGCGCGGCGAGCGGGGGGGGGCGCGACGCGATGGGATGCGCGCAGGGAGATGAGGCCGGCCGGAACGAAGTGGAATGCGGGGGAATGAGGTGTGATGCTGTTCATTGGGATATGCACGAGGGCGCCCGGGAAAGAGATGGGAGCACCGCTCGTGAAACCCAACTGCACGTGCCAAAGGGGGATTAATTCAGAAGTAGACTAACCACGTGCCCAAACCCCCAGCTGCATACATACACCAATAATTATTTTGAACGAACTGTTTTCGGTTTGTAAATATTTGAAATGGTTGCATTTTTTCTTTATATGGTCAGGTTGTTGTTTATTTTGAATTCATATATCCAGTCTTTGGTCTGTGGTCGTTCCCGTGCCTGTGCTTCCTCATTGGGTTGCGTTATTCGTCATGCAATTCTCCTCCGGAGATTCATGTAGAATTGCAATGAAAAATGTACTTGTAATTGTTATCTTTTAGTACATTTCGTATGCAAAATGCTTTTGGACATTTTGTTTCTTGCGGAGTCAAGGAGTCAGGGTCAGTTGTGAGTGAGTGCGTGAGTGGTGTGTGGTGTTTCGGTATGTGAGTGGGTGCTCAGATTGACAGATTATTTTATTTAATGCGCGTGTGATATTTTTGGGGTTGATGGATGAACGTCCGGATTGACTGAGGAGATTGAAAAGAGTACTGTGTCTTCATGTCTCAGGCCAAGGTTGCAAATGATGGTAGTGTAAGTACATTATATAAAGATTTTTATGTACTCTTGGTGAATTGTAAGTGAGTGTTTGTGTTTGTGTTTACATCACAATTATATTCTGCCCTCTGACATGCTCTTGTGAGCAATCAAAGTTTCAGATTCACCCTCATTCTCGCCCATGACACATGTTTCGCTTTCTTTAAGAACTCTACGTAATACATCTGGAGTAAAGCCAAGTTCTATTAGTAACACACGTCGTGTTCAGCACACCAAGTAAAATTGAAATTAATCAAAATCGAAAAATAAACTGTCATTAATCACCGTGGTAAGGCACTGTTGAAGCGACTGGTACCTGAGGCACTCAACGAGAGAGTTTGACAGGAGAACACGGTCATTAGAAGATTAAGGCTTCAGGGTCGGCAAAGACATGCAAAGCTCCCTGTCACTTTCTCACAGTCAAACAGTTGGTGAAGTGTGTCCTCTTTGTCGCCAGAAGTGTGTTAACTCCTTTTCTGTATGTATTCATTCTCTCATTCTCTCTCGTGATCCAGAATTCATCTTTACTACGGCCATGAGTTCAATCCAATATGGATCATCCTGAAGTATATTACCAGTAGAGTTACAGAAATGTAAGTTCTGCTTCTACTCCCTCCTTAGATTACTCTTTTACGGACTCTACGTTTATATTTTATTCTTTTACATTACTTACTTTTATCACACTATTTTAGTTATTGTTATAACCTTACTGTTATTACATTTTCGTGAAATCTCTCTTATCCTTCTTTCTTTCTCTTCCTTTCTGTATTTATTTCTCAACATTCACAGATGTATCGGTGCGAGAGATTACTATAGATCTCGCTCTCATCTTGCCATAACCTTTTCTCCCACCTTTGCCATTCCTGTTGGTAATTTTTTATCATTCCCCCTCCCTTTCTTTGTCTCTCTGTCTCTCTCTTTCTCTTTCTTTCCTTCTCTCTGCCTGCCTTTTACATATAATATCTCGGTGTCATCCCTTAAAGCTAACGTGAACTGACACGCATTCCAAATGGAGTAGGAGACATTCATACAGATCGTAAAATAAGACAATAAAATGAGGGCCATTAAACGCTTTATAATGGCACTTCATGTAGATGGGCACCGACATGACCATGTCGGGAGATGATCGCGAGGAGATAGCACGAAATGTTCACAAGTAAAATGTTTAACTGAAGAGAAATTACGAAACAAGAGAGGAGAGGATGCAAAATGTCTAACGAAAGCAAAACGCATTTCTGCGGGCCATTTGAATCGTAAAATCCTCTTCATCGATTAGCGATTAAAAAAGTATAATTTCTACCAATGTGATTAGTGTATTTAATTCTACCATAGATACTCCAAGTGTTTATTTATTTTCAATATAGATAGATAGATATATTAAAATCAATATTATTGAATATGTAGAATTAGAACAAGTCGAGAACTTGATACAATTACCAATAAAAAAGGAATACTCCTCGCACCTTCATTGGTTTTTAATCAAATTGAAATTCTTGAAATATAATCTTCCAACGAGCGAAAACGTGTCACAAAATCCGACATTAGTAAACAATGTTTCTAATACCTCGATACCTCGTTTGTAAGGTCTTTCGACACTTGGGACTTGGGTGAAGGAAAAGATTAAAAGTGCGTCATTACAAATTCATTCATGGTTTTCATTACCGAGTTCGTCTCTTCCAACTCTCCTCAATTTATATTCCCTTCATTCGACGTTGAAAATTATTTCGCATTTATATGTCCAAGGTACGATTGCCCCTTAGAATCTGATAAATTGACCAATCGGGAATTCTTTTCTTGAAATATCAAGCATTGCTGGAGGATAACTTTAGTCTCTCCTATGCTTCTTTTCAATGGCCTCCCCATCGCACCTGTAGACGTTTTTCCCTTCGGAAAATTCATCGACATCAGCTAGAATGGAACACATGACTTTAAAATGAAGTGCTGGAGAATTAATCACCTCTTATCCAACAGCGGCAAATAATTGATGTTGTCCTTCCCAGTTTGTATTATCACAGTACAAACATTTTTCACCTCAAAAATTTGATTGAAGTTTTAAAAAAGTACCTATGTTGTTGAGAGATTAAGATTCTGAAGGGGTCCATAAACAATAACGAAGTTTTGGCGAGGGAAAAGGCAGAGGTTCCTGCACAGGGGACCACAGTGGACGTTTGCCATTTCTCTCCACAACTATCACGATGCTAGAGACGATCATGAGAGATGAATGATTGCCAAGGGCGAATGTTTTTGGATAGATGTACAGTTCAAAAGGGGATTGTATGTATCAGTTGCAAACAGTTAAGGAACCATGTGGTGAAAATACTCGTTTTTCGCGAGACTCGAACCTGCAGCGTTGGGCTCTGAGTACTTTCTTGGACGTTATTTCACACCCCTAAGGCACCCAGCCTGACATAATGTTAGAATGTGGAGACTGTTGAGATATTGTGGTAATCTATTAGACAATTGAATGAATGAATAAATCTCAAAAACAAACTTCTATTTCAATAATTAATAGAATTTAACTTGTTTCCAAAAAGAAAACTTAATTCCCTCTGATAAATCGAAATTTATCCCTACTACTTGGTTAAGTATTTTGTTACTTCATTTAGTATAATAATTTATTTTACAAAATTTATTTTGAGACTTTGTTGCAGATCCACTGATGGTGGGAGAAAATCCATCAATTTTCATTTACTTAATATTTTAATTAATCATGAAAAGTTTTGCGATGAAGAGTATTTCATTTATTCAACTCTAAATAAAGCTGGAGAAAATAACTGCCACCTACCACGATAAAAGTATGCACTACGCTTACAGGACTGATGATCTAACTGTTGGCGCGCCCGGAATGATCAATCAATCAATGTCGTGAAGTAAGTAAAAGTAAATTGTTTCTCACTGAATTGCTACGAGTAAAATCAGAGCCGTTTGCTCTAAGTGTCATCCCTATGCCCCGCTCCGATAAGATCGCCATGCAGTTGCCCTACAAACAACAAGCACTCTTATTGTGTTTACTTTCATATATACGTACCTATATACGGTATAATATGCGTAGTATAGAAAAAGTTATGTTATTTCTAGAGCTTTTTCCAGCCGACAGCCGGTTACCGCCGCGTCCATGGCAAAGGTGCTGACATTTCGGTCACCATTTTACGACCTTCCTCAGGGCGTAATCCCCTGAGCGTGTAATGCCGTAAACATTAAACCCTGAGGAAGGTCACAGAAGGGCGACTGAAACGTCGACACCTTCGCCATGGACGCGGTGTCACCCGGACAGCCAATTGAATACAAACTTCGGCCGCGGAAGCCTACGCTCTCAGCCCGTTGCCCTTTACGTCCAGATAGTATATTCGACAGTCCACTAGACACCAACACATTTTCGGGCTCATCTGCTCTGAGGTCAGCAGACCGCGAGGCCCTCCGTGACGACACATTCTTGGGACAAACAACAGAGCCCAAGGCGGTACTGGAACCCGGGACCCTACGGGCCGTAGCGCTGAGTCGGATGACGCTCTTAGCCACCTCAGCCATCCACGGCGGCAGCACTCTTGTTCCAAGCAGCAATGCGATGTAGGTTTAGCCCGCGTGGCACATCGTCTCGAGGCTGCAACATCCGGCGCAGCAGCGGCCGCGTGGGGAAAATGCTGCCGTCGGCGCAAGCGGCTCCCTCCCGGCCTCCCCTGACAAATCAGCCCTGGGCACGCGAGGCGGGGGGGGGGGCGGGGAGGGGCAGGGGGCGGAGCACTCAAAGGAGAGAGATGCACCGCCAAGTGATAACAAGGAGCGTAGCTTGAAGAAGACTAGAGAGCTACGAACAGAAGCCCAGAGTAGTTGGGGGGGACGTGGTTTTAGCGAAGTTGGTAGAGCAAGCCCAGGAGAAGAATTTTTGAACAATTTTTGGATCCCAAATCCGTAGAACTTTCCGACCGAACCTGAGGATGAATGGCATTCATGGATGAGGATGATGTGTGTTTGAATGAGAATGGGAATTTGTGTATGAGAGGCACGGAAAAGAAAGAACCGGGGAAAGCCTGTGTAAAACACTTTGTTTTCTGTAAATAGGGATCAGAATTTGAAACCTCGTTGCTCCAGATTTAAATTTTGTAGATTACACACAGATCTACTTTAGTAAAAGTATTAGTAACATTCTTTAATTTGATTCTCAGGACTACTTTTATGTCTCCTGATATGAATTATTTTACTGTATTACTAATGGTAATATTTGAAGACGGAGCAACAATAAAATGATGGACATTTGAAAAGTGACAACTCGAGAAACCATCACGAACCGCTTTCTCACAAGTCACTTACTGCTTTGTCACATCGCAACGTGTAATACGAGTTTTAATGAAATGCTACA
>BOPP01000190.1:102307-122830 GCA_017312745.1 Gryllus bimaculatus | reverse complement strand
GGTTGACGCTTGAGGTGGCAGCGGTGGAGGGCCGTAACAAATTCACCACCAAACTCGATAAAAAGGCTGCTTATTGCTCTGGCTTCGGCAGACGGGACATCGACGGTCAAGAGTCACGGCCGCCAGATGTACGCGTCGCCGGCGGCTATCGCGCCTCAGTCGGTCGGCGCTCCGTGCAGACAGCCCCGGTGGCAGCCGATTCAGCGAGGCAGAAGGCGGCACTGGCCGCTCTGCGGGCCGCCGACACCTTCACGCCGCGTTCAGACCGTCAGCGCTGTCCATCCGCGCGCCGCCCGAGCCTGTAAGAGACTTCGTCCACATACACGATTTGACTAAACCCTTCGGGCCGGAAGCGAGAGGAAATCCCTGTATACATCTCGCCCGTGTACATGGTTGTCACAGAGCTGCGCGGTCGTCTTCACCCGTACGCACACCGCCATCCACCTTGCCACCGACCTAGTGTGCTCCCTGCCGCGCTCTTTATTCATCTCGCGGGCGACGAAGGCTTTTTTCAGTGGGGACACTAGAAGAGTTGAGTTTACTTTGATACTCTCTAACGTTTGCTTAACTGCGGGCCGCGGATGGTCAGAGTCTGTCGTCTGCAGTTTCAGCATCAAGACGTCCCTACATGTCTCTTTTTCCCTCGGACGCGTGAGGCTCGTGACGGGCTACTGTAGATTGAAAGGTGGTGTGTATGGTTGTCATTTTCACTCGCGTAAGAAATAATGGGATGTTTTCTTTGATGTAGTGAATGGCACTTCTTGGCCGGTCAGATTAGCGCAGGATCCGGATAGGGCAGTTGTCACGTAGCGTATTTCCAAGAACGCAGACAGAAACGAGACCTTTCCGAGTACCGCCTCGGGCTTTAGGTTTAATTTGCGCTTTATGTTCTCACTATGCCGTGTGCCGTCCTATGATCGTCCTCACCCGTCCATCCACCATCTCTCTAAAGGTCCATAACCAATCTCCCCTTGGGGGTAACAACCTTGGGATATAATTGGGATTCATGCTAAAATGTTATCTTCTAGATCCCATGAATGGTACTGGCTACCTGCTTGCAGCTGAGGATGCCATCGGCGTGTGGAAAGTACGTATGGATCTATTACGCGGATGAATAAATTAAATGTTTGCACTTTTCTTAATTTAGTATGATATTAAAGTGCCAACCTGTCTCTTAGATGGACTATATTGCATTTGTTACGCAAACCTCATCTACGCTTTTTGCTTATCAAATCAATTAAAGTGGTTGATTTCAATAATCATAATACTAATAAGCAGGCGAGCATATACTCAGTTAACAGGGAGCGTCATATTCCATTATCTATGGGCTTCTTCCTCGGCGCTTTACTCTCTTAGGAAAACGCTAGAGTAAGGAAAGGCAATTCTCATTGACTAAGAATTTAAAAAAAAAGAGTTAAGTTAGCTGTTTCGCCTTTTTCTATCGTGTAGCGTTATGCGAGCCAGATTTTCATCCGAAAGAGAGGGAAAAACTCCGTCACAGCGGAACAGAATAGCTCACTCTCACCTTGTGACTTAACTTTTGTGCCTAAAATGATCATTTTCATTTAGGACTGTCCCATCTACTGTGAGTCCATAGTACTTTTTTTCTTATATGTTATTTCTCTTACGATATGAACATCAGGCTCTAGGGTGTGCTACGACTAGTCGTACGGGGCACGTTGGGTAGCAGCTCCAGCTACTGCACCCAAGTACTAAATCGGTGAATAAGGGGATGCTCTGTTTTGTTTTCTATTTTTGTTGTGAGTCTGACTGTTTTTTAGGAATTGTGATAGTCAGTCTGTTATAGTGCGGCCTGGAGGTTACGCTGTTGGGATTGTGAATGTTGATATTCTCGGGATCTATCTTTATCATACTAGTATATATGTGGCAATGTATAGTGATATACATTGATAGAGATGTATGTATGTGTACTTTCGCGCCCGTAGCAGTGCAGTCTAACGGGTATTTTGCGAGTCGTGTGAGTGTATGGTTAAATGTGTGTAGATAATGCTTGCTGTGTGTTGTGTGTGTGTGTGTGTGTGTGTGGTGTGTTGGTGGTGTGCATGCGCGCGCCAAGAGCTCCTTACGAAAAAATACAGAATCTGGCGGATTTTTCTCTAAGTGCTGAGGCTGATTTGTTCTTATTTCCTTGCGTAGACATATTGGTAAGTTGAGGGTTTGTTTGTCTTTTACTAGTGTCTTTACTATAATCACAATTATATTCATTGGCTCTCGTCTGACGAGTGCGCTAGCAGTATGTGGGGCATAAGCTACGCAAATCACAAGATGCGTTCTACATGAAGTCTCACAACTCACCATACATTTCTCCCGGGCCAGGCTATCTAGGTCGATTCACGCCGCACTGAGGTAGGGTATTTTGCGACACGCTTTCTTCTCACAGCTAAGGAACGCATATTCATTCGCTGTCTGGAATGCTGAGAATTCGTAATCAAGAGCAAAGGCTGAGTCTGCTAAGCACTAGTTTCATCAGGAAGTTTTTATGTAGTGGGTTTTTACACGATCATGCTGGCATGCTACGGAGGACAGTACCTAAAAACGGGCACGGACCGCGCGCTATCTTTCTATTTCTTCCTTGGTCATCTCCTCAAACCAACTATCAATTTTACACAACAACTTAACACGTAAACTGACTACACACACATATGTCGGGAGAGTCGGGGAGCTTAGAGAGCGTTGCGTGTTCAGAGGCGGACGATCGCGCAGCTTCTTGGGAGAGTACTGGTTAGGGAAACCCGCTAGCTCCCGTAGGTCGGAAGGAGGTCTGCCATAGTGAGGGAGATCACCGCCACCGCCGAGCAAAAAACGCATACATTAGGCTATCATAGTGGTAGTTGCGGGCCAGAATACTAAACAATCAATCAATCATTATTCTGTATAAGTTGCAGAAATCATGATTTTCTGAGTATGTCCATATTTCTATTTCACTAAATTTGTTTTCCTAACAACTTGGAACCTTGTTATTGACTTATAAAGTTCTCAATATACTGTTTTCTTGGTTTTCAGAACAAAATTACCATTATTGGGTACTTTTTATTTGGCAAGAGGTTACCTTGTCTACACTATTCGTTGTAATGTTGGTAAAATATTTAGTTTTAAAGAAATTTAAAATTCGTGTTAATATTTGGTTTAGAATACACTGCTTTGTTAATAATATAGAAAAATGTTTTTCTTCAAATTGTAAAGTATTTATGGTCCAATGCTGTGGAAACTCATAAAAGCGAGTAAGTTCACAAGACAACACGGTAGTTTCATAAAGATTCCATGGCAAGACACATGCTCCACGGGCCCGCAGTAGAGACGGGAGAGGTATGCATTTAACAGCGTTGGGCACCCTTAAAATACTACAACATCACTTCTATCTATTCTGATAGGTGTCGGGAGCTACCTTGTCCAGGTTTTGAACGCAAACTCCTTACTCGGTTGCTCAGCGAACGCGATAACTCGAGATAATTGCCAATGGAAGCAGGTGTAGTATGAGAAAGGAAAATACGTCTATTGAATTGGGTAGAAGACGTGCAAACCCGAGTAGTTCAAAGGTCATGCAGATACATAACACAAATCATTCTTCAAGGATCTTAGGGCATAGACGAATCACTAATCTAGACCGCCCGTTGTATAACAAGGCTCGACGCAACGGCTGCTATCTCTAGAATCGGTGTTTATCTCGATAAAATATTTGAAGATAGTAGGACGTTATGCAATGTATAGTTTGAGGAGCTAATTAGAGGGAGAAGAAATCTGATATATGCTTAAAGAAGAAATTATTCAATTTCAGGGATGTTTGAATTTTGGGGTTCACAGACTCAATAAGGTTCATTGAACAAAGAAAAATAAGAGAGAATTATTCCTTTAAGTCGAATTAGGACGCAATAACATACTTTAAATTTAATTAGCTAATTTTTCAGTAATTTCAAAACTAAAATCATGAACTGCGAAATGCAATTTTGTTTGTTTTCTCCATTATCGGACATATTTTTTCATCGCTAACACTGACGGTCTGGCATCTCTCTAGAAAATTGTCTTCGAAGAACTCCCGATCTGTCATTTTTCCACAGAATAAGCCACCGCACGCACGCACCGTTTGGGGGAGGAAACCCGAGAATTTAACTCACTTCCAGATAAAACTAGTGCTAATCGGACACAGGCCAGAGACGAACAAATGCTGCGCCTGTAAACAGCGAATTTCACCAACAAGGCTCCATTTTCTCACGCGAGTTTAACGTAGTTGCATAGACGTGAATGCGGCACGAGCGTAACTGACGAAACTAGATTTTTTTTGAGCAGGTAAAGGATCATGGTGGTTAAGGTATGAAGCTTAATCTCATTGTAAGTGGTTAAATTTTCGAAAGCGCAAGTGTGCAAAGCGACTCCTTCCAAGTCAGTAAAACTTGAATATGAAATCTGTCACAAAATGAGTACGAAATAAATAAAGTCTATTCAATCAGAGGAACACTGGTCGAGTCCGGACCGGTGGGTCAGTGGGCGGTGGTGTTATGTTACGATGAAATGATGAGTCAGCTGGTTATATAAGCGACTCTGGGTTACGATTGCAATGGTGGAATGAAAGATGACAGGGCGAACATCACGACGGACGCAAGAAGCACGTTTGGAGCCAGTATATACGTCGGCGAAGTCCGAGACTTTGGCCGACCACAATTGCGAGTCTATGATCGTGCAGGTGAAGGAAGGAGCTTCATTAGGGATAGACACAAGACACATGCAACGGTGTAGCTATCCGCTGTCAACTTTCATTCGACAGTGCCAGAGTGGGAAAAACAGCTTGGTTAGAAGTTTATTGTCAGTAGGTTAGAATGTAATTAACATTAGTCTCTTATAATTAATGCTATTAGTGTTTTCGCACCTGAGTAACTGCATTCTCTGGCTGCAAAAACTATAAGAAAACTAATTATAACCGATAGTAACTATAAAACTAAACTATAAATTTATTGTATCACGGAATCACATTGTACATTAAAGTGTGTTAACCTTCCTTTTTCTGTATGTATTCTCACCGTCTCTCATTCTCTCTCGTTGATCACGAATTCATTGCTTTACTAACGGCCATGAGTTCAATTCCAATATGGATCATCGCCTGAGTATATATCCAGTAGAGTTAAGAAATGTAAGTTCTTGGCTTTCTACTCCCTCCTTAGCATTCATTTTACGGACTTACGTTATTATTTCTATTCTTTTAACATTATTACTTTTATCAACTATTTTAGTTATTGTTTAGACCTTACTGTTTATTATTTCGTGCAAATTCTCTTATACTTTTCTTTTCTTTCTTTCTGTATTTTTTCTCAACTTCAGATGTATCGGGTGCGAGAGATACTTAGATTGCTCTTCATTTGGTCATCATACTTTTTCCCACTTTGACATTCCTGTTGGTAATTTTTTATCATTTTCCCCTCGCCTTTCTTTGGTCTCATCTGCTTTCTTTCTCTTTTCTTTCTTCTGCTGCTTTTTACATATAATATTGTGTCATCTTAAAGCTAAGTGAATGACACGCATTCAATGGGTAGGAGACATTCATACAGATCGGTAAATAAGACAATAAAATGAGGGCATTAAACGCTTTTTAGAGGACTCTCATGTGATGGGCACCCGACATGACATGTGGGAGATGATCGGGAGGAGACTAGCAGAAATGTTCACAAGTAAATTTGTTTAACTGAAGAGAAATTACGCAACCAATAGAGGAGAGGGATGAAAATGTCTAAGCGAAGAAACGCATTTTCTGCGGGCATTTGATGCGTAAAATCTCTTCATCGATTAGTCGATTAAAAAAAGTATAATTTCTACCATGTGATTAGTGTATTTAAATTCTACCATAGATACTCCAAGTGTTTATTTTTTCAATATAGATAGATAGGATAATTAAAATCATATTATTGGAATATTGTAGAATTAGAACAAGTCGCAGAACTTGATACAATTCAATAAAAAAGGAATAATCTTCGCGACTCCTTCATTGTTTAAGTTCAAATTGAATTGCTTGAAATATAATTTCAACGAGCGAAAACGTGTCAACAAATCCGACATTAGTAAACATGTTCTAATACCTCGATCCTTCGTTTGTTAAGGTCTTTCGAACTCACTTTGTCAGGGCAGCTTTGTGTTGATGAGAAAAGAAAATGCCTGTTATATAACGTTGTCGTCTCCATTACTAATAAACTCTGTGACACACACTCAGAGATTGTCACATTAATCATCCGTTCGTCTGTGTGTTTCATGGGTTGTCGTAACTCTTCAACACTCTACTCTACGCGTCTATATAACTTCATCACGTTCATAATAAGTGATTTTCCGGATTCTGTAATCGTGATAATTACTCTCTTGACTGCGCATCGGCTCGTTATTATGTTGCAAGGAGTCATTCTGCACATATTGTAGTCGTGGTTAATTATTATCATCGGACGAGCGCCCTATGCGAGATAATTCCTCTTTACTTGAAATATATTTGCGGCAAGACATGGCTTTCGTCTTCTTTAATTTTTCGTAAGAATACAGTACAAGGCTGCGGTAAAACTTTAGTACGTCTCCATGCATAGTGTCTGTTCACAATTGGCCTATCAGTTACTCCATAATGCAAACTGTAGAAAAGTTTTCTCTTCGGAAATTCATCCACGACATCCAGCTAAGATGATGTTATGAGAGATGTTATAGATTGTGAAGTTGGTGTCTCAGTCTAATTACTACAACTATCTAAATTGCAAAGCAGTGCGAGAGTATATTGTTCGCTTAGAGACACAAATAAAATTCTGTTCTTCATCGCAGTGTGATGTAATTGATACTACATTGAAAGTCCATGAACATTTTTCACTTGTCAAGAAATTCTGTATAAGATTGTCGAGTAAGAATATACAATGTAGTGCTAGATAATGTTGAGAAGTATGATTGTACGATTATGGGAGGAGAGGCCATAACGCAAATCACGAGATTTGGCGAGGTGAAAAGTATGAACAGAGCATATAGTGCATCTATGTTTCAAAAACGGGGTTACCAACAATATATATATGCTTTAAGACTTTTGTAAGAGCGCGACATTCTCGTTCAAAATTCGAATATCTAGATAGATGATCGACTCAAGCGAGCACATGTATTGCATCGCATGAGATGTAACTTCTTGATGTGTCTGCTGTAGTTTTAAGTGTGTTCGAACAATGTTTATTTGTTGTACTCACTTGTCTCTCGAGCGACTGACTGTTAATCAACATGAAGGACGTGGTAACTTGTCATTCAGTCTTGACCAAAGATCAGTTTAAGATGACGCCTATAGAGTCGGATGTGTGACTATATATTAAATAATCGTCGACTATGCCTATATTTTCGCTGAAACTCAACCAGAGATCTCTTTGTGTGCTGAAAATCGGGCTTGTCAAATGAGTTACGCATCTTTTCTAGAGGAACGTCTCATATACTTTATACTCACATCCTCATAAATGGGCTCCATAATTTTCTCAGCTTCAAAAGTTTTGAGATAGCGACAGTGTAGTGACGCTACTATTGCTAACTCGTGTAGTGCTATTGACTGTATTGAGATGATATACATTTGCGGAGAGTTGTTGATCTGAATCTGATAAATATCTCTTGAATAATTATTCCTCGACACTATGCAGTATCTCATCTCTCATCTAAATATGAAATAGTAATTTTTTCAGAAATGTGCTAGACTTATCCAAAAGCAAAACTTAATTCCCTCTGATTAAATCGAAATTATCCATAACTTTCAGCTAATCTTAGGGTTTATATGTAGTGTTGAGTGTTGATATGTGCTTTCAAAGACTCTATAATGTGAGTTATATTCGAAGACTTAACATTTATCGAGTTGAGATAATTAAGCTCGAAATATTTTCAAGAGATTAAGAACTCTTTGTTGATCTTGATCCAAGCTGATTGGTAGCGGGATAAATCCATTCAATTATCTCGACTTTAGCATATGAATATTTTTTAATCTTATAAAAAGGCGTACACACGAAATTTTTTCAATTTAGATGTAGGCGGTACCACAGAAGTATTGCCAAGAGTTAAAGTACTGTACGAAGTTCTCTAAATCAATGTTGTCGTAACTGAATTAATAATTCTCGTAGTACTACTATTAGGAAAAATCACCAAACAAATCTAAGAAATGTCAAAATAAAAGTTGTCACATTTCGAGTCTGTCCGGATAGACAGACTTGTAGCAGCCTGGCACTGAGATTGGTAATGTCTACACTTGGTCAATTGTGGTCAGAGCTTCCGCGAATAGCCTAGCGGAGACGAAAGAGATGATCAACACTCTACACTACTGCTCAGAATAGTCGTATGACTAGTACACGTTGATAAGCGATCACATTGAGTGATTTTTTCAACTCGATCTGTCTCTTACGCACGCTTGCAGGTGATGATGTCAGAGCGTTCTGCGTCTAAGAGACGTCCTATCTTACCTACTAGCGTATATAGGACAAATGCTCGCTCACTGAGAACAAGCTCGTACACATACTGCAGTTCGTACCAAGCTGCAAGCAAAAAGGAATACTTATCATGTTCACTGAACTTACTCATTGCGTGACTCATGTATGTCGTGTGTAGCTCTCACGATAAAACATAACTCCGTATCGCTGTAGTGCATAAATCGAGCGCGCTGATATTGTATTTGTGTAATTTGGTGCCAGTACGTATTTATGAGTTTGAGAATTATAGAATATCTATCGCTGATAATTAGTCATTTTTGTAAGGTGAAGAGGCTTATTCTTCTTCAGCGCGCACGGACTAGTAGCACCGATGTTTGTACGATTCAATCATAGGCCCGGAGTACCCTTGGAGTTCGATCGAGTCTATACTGCGGACATCATCTCGGTATCACAGCATTCAAGATTCCATTTACCTCGCACCCTTTCCGTTTAGCTGGGCCGGTAAATCGCTCTGCAGGTGCCCGTGGTAAAAGGCTCGAAATGGGTTCCGCTACTGCGGCATAGCGTGGTGTAAAAGAAGTCTTATAAAATCATTAAGTATGGCAAGGGTATAAAGACAAAAGTAGTGCTGTTTGCAAGGGAGACAATGTTATTCACGTGGAAACACCCGTCAGAGTTAAGTATGTTACTTAGAACAACTCATCGAGAACTTGTGCAGGGAGAGGGAACTTCTCTATACTGGCTTCTAGAGTGAAAGAGTTCCGAAACGTAGACTACTAAAGGCCTGTTTGGTGTACTAAGAAATCTCAAGAATTTATTAGAGCGTTGTAGCACGGCTTTCAGACTCGGACACCCTACGGGAAAACATTTCCAAGTGAGAAGGGTCGTGCATGCGACGAGAGCATGGGCATTTCGCTGTAGGGTGGTCCCATGACTAACAGAATACGATTAGTTCGCGTCGTCGCCGCGAAGCAACTGGACTATATGTGCCTGTCATACACAAGTGTACACGAAATGAGGAACTAATTTCTAGTCGATACCGTCTATGCTAGATTTAGCCACACAAATCTTATTTATTTCAAAAAATGTAAAAATGATGTGATATGTGAGAGAAGTTACGCTACTCACATTTTCTTGGGCTTAACAGATATGAGAGATCGCTGCTCTGAGGGCAGCAGCATCGCGAGCCCCTCCGTGACGACACATTCTTGGACGAAACAACGAGAGCCCAGGCGGACGCATCCTAGGAACCGAGCGCCTACGGGCCGTAGCGCTTGAGTCGATGACGCTCTAGCGCACCTCAGGCCATACCACGTGGCACACAGCTCGCTTGGTCAAGCAATGGATGTAGGTTTAGCCGCGTGCATCGTCTCGAGCTGCAAAACATCCGGCGCACAGCGCCCGCGTGGGGAAAATGCTCGCGTCGCGCCAAGGCGCTCCCCTCGGCCTCCCTGACAAATCACCCTGGGCCGCGAGGCGGGGGGTGGGGAGGAGGGGCAGGGGGCGAGCACTCAAGAGCGAGAGACTGCACACGCCAAGTGAACAAGGAGCGTGAGCACTTGAAAGACTAGAGAAGCTGAACAGATGAGCGCAAATAAGTTGGCGGGGACGTGGTTTTAGCGAAGTTGGTAGAGCAGCCCAGGCGGAGAATTTTGACTTTTCTGTGATCCCAAATCCGTAAGGACTTTCCGACCGAACTGCGATGAATCATATGATGAGATGATGGTGTTTTGAATGAGAATGGCATTGGTAGAGAGCACGGGAAAAGAAAGAACCCGCCGGAAAGCCTGTAAAATCACTTTGTTTTCTGTAAATAGGGATCAGAATTTGAAACCTCGTTGCTTCCAGATTTAAAATTTTAGTAGATTACACACAGATTCTCTTTACGTAAAAGTATAGTAACATCTTTAATATTGTGCTCTCAGGACCTACCTTTATACCGTACCTGACTAATGAATCTTATTTACTGCATCAGCTTCTAATGTTATTTGAAGCACGGTAAGCAAACAATAAATGATGGACAATTTGTAAAAGTGAGCAACTCGAGAAACCATCACGAACCCGTTCTTACAAGTCACTTCTGTGCTTGTCACATCAGCAGTAATAATGGTTTTAATAAATGCTACAAGTCTATTTTTGGCCCACCGGAAATTTTCCGTATCGGGATTCCCAATTAGGGCTTTCACTGTAATAGTTAACAAAAATATTCATAATCACTTATTATTTAATATAACAAAGAGACCATTTAACATCAGTTTTAGATTTTATTTAGATTTGTTATTAGTTAGTTATCAACCAAAGCCAGTGAACTGTACGGACGTATGGGCAGATCATTACGCACGTCTTCTTGATTTCAAATCGCTTCTATCATTTAATACATATGTGGTTAAAAGATAAGTAAAAGTTAAAAAGAAAACAAAACGAAACATGAATAAAATTTAAAAAAGGCACAAGATTAGCAATTGAAAAAATAAGAGATTTTCGTTCCCTAGTTAAAAGGAAATAATTTTCAAAGGTAAAACGAACTGCAAATTCATTTTTCTGCATGCTAACAAAATATAACTCGCTCTTCAACTCTACTTCTCTATCACTACATAGCAAAGAGAGTTCAACAAACCTGCGCCCATAACAATGATATAAGTATATTACATTATAACATGATATGGATCAGACTGATTGTATAACTGCATAATTAATACAAACAGAATATGGATTCCCTCGAGGCTTCTCCACACTCCAGAATCACCCATCTCTTTGCCATTGTAGTTGGCGCGGGGCGGGGCGGTGCGGGGCGGGGCCGGGGGCGGAGGCGCGGCGAGCGCTGATGAAATATGGGCGACGAGTCCAGAAGCGGACGCGGACGCCCCCGCACGACCGCCCCCGCCATACATATGTAAAGTCCTTATTCCGTTTCATTTCGCCCGCTTCCTCCCGACCAGCCTAATGCGACACCCCGGCATTTCATCTTGTGCCGCTGGCTGCACTCGGACCCTCCACGCTGCTCTGGCAGAGACGCTACCTCGCCTTCAAACGCCCGAAGGCACGGTTTGCGGATGAATTAATTGTCAATACTCTGCCTGTATCCGAGACACATCAAGCCACGAAATCCATTGGAAAAAAATCATTATGCAGAGTGGTTGGTTAGAAAATGCACGTCGTCCCAGAATAAGCTCCAGAAGACGCTCAGTGCAACCTACCTATAAAAAATAATGAATTTATTGTTTAGATATTAAATAAATTTTTTCATGGAGACACTGGACTTTATTATGGGCAAACATAATTAGAGTCTTGAATGCCTCAATAATCTAATATACGATTGTAAACATTATGCCCTGAGTAGGCTGAGTTGAATGCAATGTATTTCATTTGGATGTATGATTTCAACATACTAACAAATAGATCCAAAACTTTAAAAAAATAGACATAAATAAATTATAGTGTACCATCACCATACTGAATAGCTAATAGAAAAAGTCGCAGTATTTTAAGTTATTCATTTATAAAATTGTACTAAAGTTACTTATGCAGCCTCAACATTTACTTTCTAGGAAAAGTGTTATTATATGGACGTATAATCTTTGTACACTAGGTATATATCAACGTGAGGTCTCGAAAAATGATATTAACTCAAAAATGACCGTGAGTGGACATAAAATGTTTGTGCACTGAGGCATCGATTGAGAAGAGAAAAAAGGGTTATCACAGCACGGTAGTACGGTAGAAGACGAATAAAACCTTGCATTCTGACAGAAACATTTTTATAGCACATTTCCTCTCATACAACAGTGTATAAACTATAAGGAAATACATGTTATATGCCATTTAAGTGTTAAGGAAGTCGGAATGCACTAGTTTCTAAAATGTCAGATAGCTGTCAAGTCCATAAATGAAATTGAAAAACCGGAGATATGCATTTTCAGATTTATCGAGGCGTTACGGTTTAAATAAGAGTAATTGCATTTCAAGTTTCGCACAGATATGCAATGTGAAGTGCAATTTTACATGTAACATGTGAGTGTATTAGAATATACGTGTGTTGCTCTTCATATCTCTTCTCTTCGTCTTAAATACCAATAATATCGATTTCTTCCAAAATTTCATTTACAACCTACGCTTCAGTTCACATTTTTGTATGTAACACTTTTTTTCTCGCGGTAGTTTGAGATTTCTCGCTGAATCATAGGAGAGTAACGAAAAGTGCGTCGTTTATTTCCTGGCAAAACTGCGATGTAAAAAAAAACGCGCATGACCTTTTGTATTTGTCTTGTAAAACCTATACAATGCTGAATTTCGCAACCCAGTACGTCCCTTAGGAGTAGGAAAATTTAATGGTAAACTTCTATTTGTGAATTCCAGAGTCGGCTAATAGCGCCGTGAAATATGTTCCTTTTTTCTGCAATCATTAATAATACCGAAACATTTGACTGAGCGCTCAACGGAGAGTCGTCGATCATGCTAATAATATTATGAATGACCCTGCAAATATTACTTATTTTTTACTGATTCGTTATTGCTTGTTATTGCCTTCGATACTGAGCTCGATATTCACTGCATAACTTACCTGAATCGAAAGGTTCAGGGTGACGAGGGAAATACAAAATCAGTTGAATGATCCTACATGTTATCTTATGGCGAGAATTAAGAGATATGATTATGAAAGGGAATTAAGGGAGGTAAATATCAAAAGCCAAACCGAGTCAAGTTAGCATCTAGTTCATAAATAAATCCGAATCAATAAAATTAGGTAAAAAATAAAATCACGTGTGTACCATGGGCGTTAACTGGTTCCAATGATCTCGTGCGATAAAAATCCCTCAGGTCAAGATTCTTCGAGCATTTTGTCGGCACTCGATAAATAATAACATATTTGGAGGCATAAATAGCTATTGGAGACTTTCCACTCCAAGATCTTCAGTTTCACATCCATGTGGTCTCTTTTATTGTTCCCTTCTCTTTACTTAAGAAGACTATTCTTTAAGTTTTTTTTTCAGCAGAGTTTTGGTACATCCCGTGTGACATCACTCCCCGAATGCATGTGCTCGCGCATGAAACCCATGCGCAGGAAGCGATGTAGCCCAAGCGGACGAGGCAGAGGGCGACTTTGCTTTCCGTCTCGCAGGCGCTGACTGAATTTCTCGAATTTACGCGCTTCGCTTTTTTCGGATTGTCGTGGGGTCGCGACGCGCTAGGGCCTTTCATGAAGATTGGCTGCAGGCCGCGCCTTCGCCCGTGGGACAGACTCTATTGAGACAATTGGCTGGTTTTGGCGAGGGTCCGAGCGAGCTTGCGATTCTTCCTCGGAATTGAACCGTTAACTATACTGATAAATGCCAATGGTGAAGTCTCCCAGTTATACAATTTTACGTAGAATTCTAGCGACTGATCTGAAAGAACCTGTATTTAGTTTTGAATTGTATAACTACGTTAAACACAGAATTCTTTTATTTTATCTCAATAACTAACATCGAAGATTGATACATTTATTTACGAGTTTCAAAAACATTTCACATGTTTCAATTATACAGAACCATTATAAAATTGATCAAAATATGTATATACTACTTTTTTTAGTACATTGAAATGGACTGTGAGATTGGTCTTGCGTTGTGTTGTTTTTGGTTGTATCGTGATGGACTGTGGTGCGTGAGTGTATCTCTCTCTCTCCCTCTCTCTTCTCCGCTCTACACTACTCACTCTCCACTCATATCTCACTCATTCCTCTCTCTCTCTCTCTCTCTCTCTCTCTCTTTCACTTCATTTATCTTTCTTCTCTCTCATCTCCTTCCTCTCTCTCTCTCCATTCTACGCCGAGCCCAGTTGTATTGAGGCCACACGTTTCGCCCACGTCTGCGCTGGACATCTTCAGGCGCCAGCTGTACAATCGTTTGGCCCTTCAATGCAAAAGGACACGCCACCAGCCGAAAATGATCTTCTATGACACTGACCGTGATGAAAGCTACGTTCTATAAAACTAATTCTTTTAGATTTTCATCCTTAGTAGTAGTCAACCTGTAGAAACTAATCCGCAGAGGACTAAAAACGATTCGCCTATGAATAGCGTAACTAAAATGCGTGCTGCATCACTGCAACCGCTCCCCTTCCTACGAAAATAGATGGCTGATATCTGAAGTTGTCGAATGTTCTTGTTACATTAACTTGAGATTTTCCATTTTTTTTAATCTTCTACTTGTATTGTTTTTATAAAATCTGAGAAAGACGAAGTTCTTCACTCTGACCCTCTCGTAGTTCGTCTGTCAGCTGTTGCATTCATCTTAATACAGAATGTGACGCTGCTCTCAGTATATCGTTCTTATCAACGAACACTTTTTCTTAGGAAACTTTTCTGGGAAATAGACGACCGTAAATTATACAAAGTCTCATCATTGTAAAAATCTATAGAAAGATTAACATTGCAGTATGTTTAATCTAACAAATTTCTATTTTCATAAGAAATAGAATTAAAATTTTCATAATATCCAAATGGCAAGAGGCATCAATTCATGCCATATTACACTTGCTCTCGACATATCGAGTGCCATACCGAAAGCGGTCGTCAGTCACCTAAAACCCTCTTTTTCAAGCCAGAGACTAGAGAAGTCGTACCTAGACAATACCATACTTACAAAGTGAGACCTTCTGAACCTTCTATGACATTTTGGAGAATAGGGCTCAACAGAACCCCACTCCTTAGCACAGATGTCAAGCCCAAGCAGAATTCAAGTGTAATAAAAAATTTAAATTATATTGAATCCCAAAGCCTAAATTTATTGTTAGAATATCTTCTGTATGTTGGCGCATACAACATCCCCTGGTCACAAATGAAAGCCTAACGGAACTTTAGATCTGACATTATAAATGCATAATTTACCTCGGGGTCAGTAATATCTAGATAAACGTCTCTTATAGCTGTTCACTTTTGACGCGTGTCTGACATCTCACCCGATAAACAGCTCAGCCGGGTTCAAAAAGTGAGCGACACTCTACCCCCGTTATATCTCTTTGCAATACAGGCAGTACATTAATGAAGTTTACGATACTACAAGTTGGTCCTGGTTCATCTTCACACAAATGAATTGTTCTGACTTCATCACGGCTTTATAGAGATATAACTCAAACATTTTGATTGAGAAAGCATTAGGTGCAATTAAAGATGCTTATCACAATAGTTTAATTTTCAGACGTCACGTTATGAATAGAGTCCTCGATGCGACCTTGTCGTTGTCGCTCAAAAATGCACTGATACTTATAAATATAACAAAATGCAATACCTGTGAAAAGACGTATTTTAAATAAAAATTATATCAAAAAAGCATACTTCAGTAACATCTAAATAATTTCCAAAAACAGTCTTCTAATTTTTTATTTCACCTCCCTCAATACGCGTACTTATTTGTGTGTTTAATAAAAATCAATGAATGTAAATAAATGTTCTTCCTTGAATGAAGAACATTCAAATTCGAACATAATGTTTTATTCACACTTTGTTTTTAGAATTTGAAGCACTCCGGTTCAAAATCTCCTTCGTTACCGCATCAACGTGATGAAAAATCATACGAGACTCAAGTAGGTGTCTCGACAGAATCTAGCGACGCTGCTCTATCGCGTATTTTTACATGTTCTCCAACCAATACCCACGAACCAGACCAGTGTCGAGAACTGGGTTCCACGACCGCGCTCGAATCTTTCTTCCTCTTTCTGTGCCTATACTTACCCCTTACGAGCAGACATTCACTATAGGGTATGGCTTCTACGCCGGACCATGCTGTCAGGATTGCGCCCTTGCACTGCCAAAACCATTCCCGGGCAGCCAGGAAGCACCTTTACCACTCAGCGGAGACCGATCAGAACTTAGAGCTTAGCCCTGGCTGGACGCTGGTCAGCACCAGCGTTAATATACCTTGTTGGGAAAACCCATCTATCCGAACTGAATCGGCACGCTAGCTTCTGCTATCAGTGAAGATTACCGCCATTACCACGTTAAAACATACACTTACGAGAACTATTGGCTGTAGCCATTCTTGCCCGAATCACTAATCAATCAATCATATGCGAAAGAACGTATGAAAGTGTGCTTGTAATTTCAAAATCAAAATTATGGCAAAACAACATTAATATACGAATTTTTACTTGCCCTTCATTATGGGAAGATATTTATTTATTTATTTACTTATTTATTTTTTATTTACGTGTTATGTTATAACCTCAATAGCACGAATCAAATAAAAGCAATTTCAAAGACGCTTTCATAAAATATCGTGTGGTCAAAATTATAATGTGTCAATTTTTTTAAATTGTAATTTATCGCGTCTCCCTCTCTAAGTGACCTCGAGCGTTTGCGCTGGCCTGTCCCAAAGCAGAGAGCGGGTCCCCCGCGCACGCAGCGAACTGACAGCGCCGGCCACAACAGCGAAAAGGCGCTCCCCGCGCTCTCGCCGATCCATTCGGCGATTATCGCCTCCGCGAGGCGCCTGGCTGAAGGAGAAACGTCTTAACTCGCTTAATCGCGTCACGCGGACTCTTCAACGTTATCGTCCCGCGCAGTGACCGGCGGGTGGGCGCCCCATAGCATTGGCCCCAGGTTTAAAATTTTGACAAAGCTCTTTGCGCGGCGGAATCGAAAGAAATGGACGCGTTATGATGGAGGCATTTTGATTATTTTATAACAACTTAAAGTATCCTCTTTACATACTTACAATGAGAGTTAAGTAATCTCAAATGGTGTGTGTAAATGAGAAAACAATCAATCAAAATCTACTACAATTAGATTAATTACCACTCTCTATTTAACGAACAATTTCGAGTTTAAACAACCAGAGCCGCCGTGACGGGAAAACAAATATTGAAGCGACTGTGAATACCACTTCCAGATGCTTTCAACCCTTCTTACTCTCTAATGCACATGACGGCCAAGCGATCTGTCTGCCTTTTCAAATGAGTGCCCTGTGTGGTCATTTACGTACTTGTACTTTGTGAAATCTGCAATTAAAGTGTACTTAATTTAACACATCGGATCCGTAGTGTTCTTCTGAATACCAGTATGATCAATCACCAAACTTTTGACATCAAAAGAATGCGTGATTATTACGATGGTAAGAAGTAGGTTCTGGTATCTGTTGGTTGAATTATGCTAGCTGCATATTTTGCCTGAATATCTTTATTTTATCTTTTCTAAATCGTTAATTGAAATAAATAAATAATCCTTATGTAGTTTTAAACATTTCAGAAATTGGTAAATTGACAGAGGAAAATATTTTGAAATATTAGTTTTACAACACCCAATTTACTTCTAATGTTACGAAAAAATCACAATAAATTTTACGCTCTTCAAAAAAACTTTTGCACGTTTAACCTACTATTTTTATTGTATGAAATTGTAGATATGCTAATATAATTATAACAGATTCTAACTTTAATTCATTTGTGGTGCGCCCTATCACAGTATTCTTTCATCCTACCCACTTAATTTACGATCAACCATTCCACTTCCGAACGTTCACATTCGAACAAAGAAACAAAACCCCGTCTCCTTTTAACTATATTGTGTTTAATAATACACTGCCTATATTACGATGAAAATGAATTAAAAATAATGAAAATTCATTACACATGACTTATTCTCGACAAGCCTGAACTTTCACGATTCATACCAGGCCAAACCCACAAAAAATCTCTACGCGGTCTCCGATTTTCGCTTTGTTTAGAACATTGCCTCAGGAAATCCTCGGCGTCTGTTCGAGACGTCGGTGTGTTGAATGAGATTTCCGGTTCGATATTCAAGAGGCGGCGGGGATCGGTCGCGTTGGCCCACCGTCCCTCGACGGGCGTGCGCTCGCGACGAACGCACCAGGCCGGGACCCCGCCGCCCTCTCACCCCCCCGCCCCTTCCGATCCCTCCGCACCGACCCATCAGCGCGCTATCCGAGACTCCCCACCTCGCCGCGCCGCGCCCACGCCCTTCCGGCAGCGTTCTCCACAGGTCCCACTCCCATCGCCCCCCACATTCGCAAACACCTCCCTGCCTAGCTGCTCCCCCCCCACACTCGCCGCCTCGCGCCGCCCCGCGTCCTCCCCACCCCAACGCCCGTCGCCTCTACTCGCTTATCGGAACTCCTCGCCTCGTCCATCCCCTGCATTTGTTGTTAATATCAGATGTAGTCATCCATGCTTTATTATTTTACTTTTATCATAATAATAATAATAATAATAATAATATAATAAAATAATAATAATAATAATAGAATAGATACAACACAATCAAAGGTTTATAAAAGTATATTAAAGTCATGGTACAGAATAATGCACATCTACTCTCGTAAGATATAATTCCAAATTTAATAAATCATTATTGAACTTTTTTACAGATAATCATTTAAATAATTATTTTTACAGAATAAATTGTTTACTTCCCCATGCAAGCCGACAACTTCATATATGTCTTGCAATCATACTCCTCAATCAGCGACCCATACACCACATCAATAACTAATTATTCAAATAATTTTGCGTTTACCAATTTATTTTCCCTGATGCTGCATTGCTTCTGCAATGATTAACAATCACAAAACTCTTACTTTACACACTTCACTACATAAATAATATTAATAAATCTATTACCGTACTGCAAATTAATTCGTCCGTGCCAACAGTTTAAAAAATGACAATCCACCACGTACTTGTTAACCAAACTCTACACCAATCTGTACACGCAACCTTCATTTTTATGATGAAAACGTTTGCGCCGTCTCTACAGCAATACACACTTGCCATATCCCCAATCTAGCTCTGAAGTTTTTACAGTTCACAAACACTGCATTATGTTATTCACCAGCTCGCTTGTTGCGTGGTTGTTGGTCTCACCGCTGTTCAACAAATGAGAAAACGTTTAAAAGTCGCTAGACAAATTTAAAGTTTCTTTTCCTTTTATATCACTTCATCCATTCTTCTGTTTTCTTTCCTATAAGATGTAAACAAATCATTGTGGTTTAACTTCCCTTTTAAACAATCTGTGTTTTCATTATGCTTGTTTTTTATTATCTAAATACTTTTCCCATTTAATAACAACTACCTACTATTTTCGTAATCTTCATTACGTAGAAATTACATTATTCGAATCGGTTCATTTTACGAAATAAGTATAATTTAATATATAAGTAGTGAATTACTTCAATATCACATTTTTGCCATTGTAAAAAATAATATTTAATATTCTGGCATAAGACAATTTTAGCATAAAGGGAACAAACTCATATGTATTTCAAAAGTTCAAAAAAAATTACCTTAAAAACGCCACAATTTTCCTGGAAAATTCACTCGTCCATGATTTGTAAAATATTATCATGATTAAAGCACTAAAAGAGTGCAAGATATGAAGAAAAAACATTTTAAAATATACGAGTATTTCATTAAACAGGAATTTAAATATCTTTTCTCGAAATATCATCTTCCCACGAAACAAATCCCAGTTTTCGTTTATGGCATTCGTTGCAGATGAATGCGACAGCTATAATTTCACAGTGATTTACGTATGTAACAACCAATATTCTAAATATTATTTTCTTCCCTGACTAGTTTTTCTCCCCCTTCAAAACCGACGACGACTGTTTAAATAAAAGTGTACAAAATTGGCTGTTCAAGACATAAGGCATACTCATATACCACGAAGTAATATCATTCTTGTTAAAGGACGAGTTTAGGTGCGAGGTTGAAAACAGAATGCTTCGTGCAAGAAGCGATTGAAGTTTGCATAAGCAAAAGCGGAATTGCCAAGGAACGCCTCCTTTCTGAGAATCATAAGAACTTCCTCTTCAACCTTAATTAATAAATAAAGACTTCAACTCAAGAACGTTTATTAACTCGTTAACATAATTCCCGATCCCGCGTTTTGAAAAAAAATTTCTCTTTTTGAAGGGAAATTAAAAAACCCCCCCCCCAATTTTTTGTTTTTGTGGGGGGTTTTTTTTTTTTTTTTTTTTTTTTTTTTTCCCAATTGGGGGGAAACCCCCCCCCCCAAAAAAAAAAAAAAAAAAAAAAAAAAAAACCCCCCAAAACAGTTTAGGGAAAGGGGGGGACCATCTATGATCTTGACGAACTCTAATTATCTTATCTCTGT
>BOPP01000190.1:77141-89638 GCA_017312745.1 Gryllus bimaculatus | reverse complement strand
ATGTGGCACACAGACAGGCCGTGGTATCAGAAAAGTATCTGTTTAAAATAAAAAAGTGTAAGCATGAAATGGCTAGTTGTTTAAGAGACATGTAGTAGGCCAGAGTAGAAAATCCGGGGGAGAATTTTCGGTAGTCATGTTATAGTTACCCGATACGAAGTGAATAAGTTTATCGATGTACTTCTTTGCAAGTGTAAAGGACGGAAAGTTTTTTAATCACTTAAATTGATAAAGGCAACAACATAATGGTTTTCCGATGGCTTCTGACAAAACTATTCTAAAAAACGAGGCAAGAGTTTACGCGGCACTTTTCGTGGCAACGCAGACGAGACGCGGATTGGTAGTTGCGAACGACTTTGCACAATTTCATGCGTTAAGAGCGCGGAAAAGATAAGATAAGGGGCCGACTTACTTTTCTGTGATGGTTGCTGAGTAGAAGACTTTAACTCTTCATGGTTGAAAAAACTTTGATAGGCCGTTATGACGTAATAAGTCAAGACATCTCAAAAGAGTTTATTACAACATTTAAATTGGGGGAAGACATGGGATGGCCTAGAGTATTGCGCGATGTGAAATCTCTGAAGGAATAGTTTCAATACTTTCCATCACGCACTCACATGTTTGGTAATATAATCCTACAATTCACATGGCATTCTATCTCCGACATAATAACACACGCTATGTCTGTTAAAGAGCGTAAAGAACATCTATGGAGCTGAAATCTATTCGCTCGAACTCAAATAGTTTGTTAAAGAATTCATAACACTTCTTAATCGAAATATAATGTGAAGCGGTTCCATCAGCGATTCACATTGAATTATGAAGGATAGATAATGTATCTAGAGTTGACGGTTTGTTTTTAAAACTCATGCCATAAATAAATATAGAAGTAATACCTCTACGTAATCATTACTAAATATATTTAATAAGGAATCGTTTTGGGTCAGTTTTTTATAAAACTGGCAGTTGAATAGTTTAATTTCGATCACATCCGGCATCACTTTTTGATGTTGGGCAAACACAACATTCTGTAAACCGGGACCAACATTCCTGTCCTTCAGACGAAAAAGAAAGAAATAGGAGAGTAGATGACAAGAAAGAAGAGGGAAGAAGAACAGGACGGGAAGGAAGGAGATAGGACCAAGAGAGGAAATGCAGCGTAGAAATACTGCATTTTCGTACGCCCCCCAACGTTTATAATTTCCTGGCGTATCTCGCAAATGGGCTCCTGCTGAGGTTTATCGCAAATCCGCCTGGCCCTTTCTCCTCTACGCCACTCTAACAACAGCGCTAGAGCAATTACTAGCCATCTCCCGGCAGCACCGGACATGACAGATTTGCTTTGGCCATGGCAAATGCGCTCTCCGACGGTAACGACGGCAGACGGTCGGCGTGGGTGAGGTGATCATGAAATATACGACGGTGGAATTTTGCAAGTATTTTGAAGCCGCAGAACGCAATCATAATATATTCAGATGTGAGGGTATCGAATAGAATGGCTGTTGTGTTTTTAGTCTAGAAATTTGGGGAATAGTAATCTACGTCTTTCCCGCCTTTCGAGAGAACGCCCGTGAAGCTATGTCTATTGTAAAATTCGCAATGGGAACAGGAAAAGGTTGACACGGAGAGGGGCGGCGGTTTTTGGTGGGATACGCGGCTTCGTTTTGATGATTTGATTAAGATGGGGGATTTTCATCCTCACATGAAAACCTAGCTACTCAAAAAATGAGGGAAGGCTGACAAAAAGAGACGAGGGTGTTTCGACCAGGTAAAGTGCTACGGAAAATAGTTCCCCCCGAGTGCACCAGGTGATGGGGGTGGGGGCCTGCTAAGAACCGACAACGGCCGCGCCCCTCCCCCGCACGCGCCGCATACCGCGCGCTTATAGACGGAACAGATTGTGCAAAAGTTTATTTTCAGCTACAGAGATTTTTCAAGAATATAGGGAAGCAGTGGGTTGATAGAATGGAGTTACGTTGGCGGAGTAAACAGCTGGCGTTTATAAGCTAAAAAATTCAGTAAAACCTGAGATGGACAAGGGAGAATATTGCCAAAAATGATTATGTGGCAAATGCAAAATTAATTTATAAGGAACACTACGGGCCTATGATGGAATAATTCCCCACACCGCGCAGATCCAGTCTGCATTCTAGAATGGATCTACAGATACATAGAAGGTATACTCAAAGTAGAAGAAACTGTGTATTTGAGTTTTTTTTTAACAGAGATGAAACTACTAAATTAATTAGATACCAAAACAAAAATATCTTCAAAGAACTATTAATTAGTATGAATCGCGTTCTAACTGGGACGATGAAGACGTGAACGAGCACTTACGACAAAATGTCGCATGCCGTTAAATGTAACTGGGTTGTCCCGCGACCAATACACAAATGGCAAGGAGTCGACGCGGATTTGGGTGTTGTATCCGTTCGTACTATCGACTGATATAACAAAGTTTTGGGAAAATACACTGTGGCCCCTGCTATTTTCTTCTCTCTTGCACAAAGTCCTAGCCATCCTTTTTTCTTAAGAGTTTTTGAAGGGTCCTTTAGTATGATCCTCCCCCCTCGAGATCAAATTATTGTGTTCTAGGAAGGAGACGTCCAGGCAAGAGAAAGAAAATCCTAACACCGGTGCTTACTCAGTTCTCATTAAACAATAAGTCCAGTCTGAAGCACAATCCATCCCATATGGCCGGGGTCATTTATCACATAGTTGCGTCTGCCGCCCCGATTTTAGTTCTTCCCTTCTTCCCTAAGACAATTAATTTATACTTATTCCTTTTCGAGCATAGTCGAAGGAGTTGAAATATTTACTGCTCCCTGATAATAGGCGACCCCCTCCGCCCGCTGTTTTACAACCTATTGGAAACATATAAATGTTATCGATGGTAGATATTCTTACCTAAAACGTTCCTGTGGGAAGGGTCTTGAAAAAGTGATTTAAAACTCTACATTGAGTTTCGGCTATAACAGAGAGCCGCCATGATTACACCATAACTTCAGGCTACACCCATTTAATCGTGACCTTCTGTGCCAAATCCTGGTGATATATATAAATCCACGGACACGCTAAATATAGCCGATTGATTTATCCATCAAGGCCAAAGTGCCTGTTGGTGCTGAGATAAACTGTGAGAAAAAATAAAAAGAGAGACTCGTACGGAGGGAGGGTGGGGGGGTGGGCGCGGTCTCGGCGTGGAGAGAGACATTCTAAAGGAGTCCGTTATGTTTATTAAAGAACATCGACGCATGCCGATGTCAATAAAGCGTATGCACATAAATTATAACCTTGATTTTATACATGCGCTTTCAAGTTGATTTTCAATATTTTGGCGCAATTTTGGAAATAGTCCTATTTAAATACGGCATCTCATGCTTTGAAAATGTTTCAGATAATAAGTTCCCCCTCTCCTCGATTCGCGCAGATGAATTTTATCAACAATTTTAAAAACATCATGGTGTTACTTGCACAAGTTTTTGTACTAGCTGTGATATTTTATCTAAGTGGAAACGTGGTGGTTTTTTGTTTTGGCGGTCATCGTTTCGGGTATCAGCTTAATGGCAGGCTTACCATACTGGACAATTTCAGCAAGCACAAAATGGTGAAAGCTTACGATGGAATAAGGAACTGAAATTCGTCATCCTCATATTAGATCTTTATTACAAATTATAAATATTCTGAATTACCTTACCTTCATATTTTCGACATTGCGCCATAAGAGATTTCTTTTTCTCTTAGAAAACGTTTCTTTCGCTTCAGAGATGGACCATGTATAATGCACATTTGGGAAGGCAAAGAATGGTTTTATTTTTCCTCCGTATACTATACGGGCCGGGGGAGAAGGCATTGGAATCAACAATACACGAGTTCTCGGTTGTAAAAATCTTTTGTCGCTGTTTTGAACTGTAACACTTCGCACACACGGCAAATTATTAAGTTTTCTATTAGTTAATGTTTTCAAATTTTATTAATTGAAATCACTCCGCTCACGTGGCAAGAAGGAAAATTAATGCGAAAAATCGGCCTGAAAGCGGCGGAATCAAAACGAATTTTTTGGCAAGAACAAAAATATATTAACAAAGTCTCTGGTAACGAAAAAGTGGATAAACCCAGTATATAAATTGAGGGGGGAAATCCTCTAACACGGTGGTGAAGCAGAATCCCTTTTTTGTGGGATCTTGAAAACGGAATTATGCGATTGACGGCAAAAGTCCTGTTTCTGTGAACTACGCTATGACGCTAAACGGATGCAGCCGAATTTTTTGTCAAAATTGATATTTCGCCCAATATGTATATATATATGTATGTGTATATATATATATATACTACACATAACATAATATATACAATATATCATATACACAATACATATATAATACATATATATAATAATATATATATATATACTATTATATAATAATATATTAGTACGGGTTTGCCTATCTACGCTGTCGGCCGTTTCTCCGCTTCTCAGTCCTCCATGCCTTGCTATTGAAACCTAGATTCATCCTGACATTTTCTTGCGTCCCATAGCTCTGCACTCCTGCTGCAATGCAGTCTGGGTCGTTCTCTTTTTCCGTTCTTTCTGTTGGAAAACCATTTCTAGGACTCGTTTTTGGCCCATTCTTTTCGTCCTGTCATTCCGCATAACGATGACCGTCCGTAACCAGACGATTTGTTTTTTTCTCTATTTTTTAAGGATTAGAATTTCTTTACATCCATTTTTTCTTAATGGTCGGGTCGTTCCTGCAATTCTGTCACCGTCTGCTATAACAGCAAACTTCTAGCGCCGTAGTGCCCTTTCAAGGGCCAAGCAGCTTCCTTTGTTCTTTTATCGATCTCCCAAACTTCTGAAGCCGGTATGTTGGTAAACACTCTTACTAGCGAGGAGTAAAGACGACTTTAGTTAGTGTTAGTGATGGTTTTGTTCCATAAGACAGTAGTTTTATACCTTGTGTCACGTTTCTACCGCAAGCTTATATTCGTCTCTCAATTTCGTCAATGGCTATTTCCCTTATTGTTAAAAAGTACACAAGGTATTTATATTTGTTTTACCCCTTTCATATTTCCTCCATTTTTCCTCCATAATTCAGATTTGTCCAATATTAATATTTTAGTCCTTGCTTTTTAAAAAGTGTTTCATTGAGTTTTACGGATCATGAAAACTCAAATCGTCTGCATATTCTGCAATTATACTGGTCATAAGCAAAATATATATGTAAAACAATTTATCCTCTCCGATCTGTCATTACCATTACTTCTGCGCATTGTTTTCCCACTATGCTGTAAAATTTGATGCATATATATTTTCTAAACAGTGTTGGGGAAAAGACAGACACCTGACGAAGAACCTTTGCTGAACTGGGAATGGATAAGAGATCGCCACTGCTGTACATCTTAATCTGAGGAGGTGTTTATTCTTATATAGATTCTTGTGGCTCCTATTAAGTTTTTTTACTTTGATTTGTAAGTCCATCCATTTCTCTTTCATACTCTAAGCAACTCGGTACATTGTCACTACGCCTTCTGAAGATCAACTGAAACCTAGATGAACTTCCTACTTCCTTGTTCTCTTTTCTATAAGTTGTTTCTAATGATAAAATATATTGTCTATGACCGACACCTGCCGGAGGTAAAACCACATTGTTTCTCTCCTATTATTTTCCTTTTATCTGTTCTTCTAAATTTATTTCTAATTTATTTGCTATATACAGTTCCTACCTATAGATCCAACTACTGCTCATTCCTTCTGTAGTTTTGTTTCATTGTCTCTAGATCTTTCTTATGGATTGGTGTTAGGTAAGACGTTCGCTCCACTTCTGAGGAGGATTTTCCCTCCATTATGCCCTCGAAAACATGTGTTTGAGCATTTGGTGCAGTTTATAGGGACCATATTTAGTAAATTCTGCCGGTATATCTCCCGGACCAGGTGACTTATTGGACTTTTCATTGTCTTAAGTGCTTTTCTAAATCTTTAATTGTAAGATCTGCCCTTTGCTCAAATTTTATTTCCCTTGTGTGTTTGGACGTTTCTGTTTCCTAGAGCAGTCCTTTCGAAATACTCTTTCATTTATTGATTCCAATCTTTGATAATGCGATTTGTTTTTTCTCGTTTAGATTTTAATAGATTTAATTACTTTCCAGGCTTCGGAACTCGGTGCTCTCCACCTTGTGAATTCGTTCTATATAATCGCATTTATCCAGCATAATTTATTCTTCCTTGATAATACTTTTGGTTTACTTCTCTACTTATTGCTTTGTACTGTAAATTAGTTTCAGTTTTTTTGTCACTAAGCCATTTTAAAATACAGTTCTCCTTTTCATCTTAATCTTTTCTTCCCAGACTTGTGGTCCCGCAATAACTGTTTCCGGTTTTTAATTTAACAAGTAACCAAAGCCTCCTCTGGCGCTTGGTGAATAAACTCTTTTA
Source organism: Gryllus bimaculatus (assembly GCA_017312745.1). Classification (NCBI taxonomy): domain Eukaryota; kingdom Metazoa; phylum Arthropoda; class Insecta; order Orthoptera; family Gryllidae; genus Gryllus; species Gryllus bimaculatus. The sequence continues at coordinate 83,202 of BOPP01000190.1, read as the reverse complement.
TGTGTTCATATTCTTTTTCTATTGGGTCGTGTTTTAACCAATAGTTTTAGTTTTTCAAGCTTTTTTTCGTGTAGAGATATGCGCTGCAGCCTTTCATCAATAAGGCTGCGCTTAATTTGTATTTTGGTTAGGTTTCATGACAAATCCTCTTATTTTTCTTTATGCTGTGCTATTCAATGTAAATGGGTATGAATATTTTTAGGCAAATTTACCAAAGCAATGGTGCTATCATTGGGCTCTCCGTTTCACTCTAACATCTTTGGACTTTTGAGTGAAAGTTTTTCTGTTTAGTAACAACAGGGAGGTCTATTATAGATTTTAGTTTTTTTGTATGTTGGTACCAGGTATACTTATGAATATCTTTATGTTTACATTATTTTCTTTTAACTGATCAAACCTCCCAAAGCCTGTGGAAATCTTTGTGTCAGCTTTCACCTGCAATTCCTCCTATTCTGGCAAACGTCATTCATTCAATACTATGCTATGTCGCTGGGCTGATAGACAAGTGGACATCGCACTACCTATACTCATGTCTTCGCTAGAATATCCGAAGTACAATCCGAACACATGTTGCAAAAGGGATACATTTGAATTACTTGAAGTTCTATACACGGAGGAAGATGTAATAATGGATCACAAAGGGCACAAGTGCTGACGCCAAGTGGAAAAGAGCGAGGTATTCTGAAAAAGCAACCACAGGCAGAAAAGTTTCTTCATTTCTGCAAAGAAAACGTTTGAGACAGTGTCGATGCAGGGTAAGGCCGAAAGGTATCATAAAAACTATTAAAATCCTGACACCATGACTATAGAAAATTTATCTTAAAAACCACTTATTACACTGAAAGTGTTGAATGTTCGATTAAGAAAAAACAAACCACGACACTGATATTGAATATTAGATGTGTAATCAAAAAGTCCTATTTTTCTTCGGTTTTATTTTTTTCATTTCCTGCTAGTGCTGTTTCTCTAAATGCAATGATAGTGACTGCATGTCAGGGTTGCCATATTGGGCGGAATTCCGCTTTTGGTGCTGGAAAACGGCTCTCTCCGGCGGGACAAAAATTGATTTCGCGGAATACCGCCCAACGGGCGGAAATGCATCAAAACATGTGTGTTTTCGGGCGGGTTTTCATATTACAATTTTCAAAAAACAACCACAACGTTGACAGTGAGTTTTATTTTTTGTTATACATGATTTTTCATTAATCATTTGTTAATTGGGGTTAAGTGGGTAATGTTTGTTTTTAAACCTCTAGTATAGAGTGTCTTCTAAAAGTCATACCTATTTGTCGTGCACAACAGTATTTCATATTGGCAGTACTGGGAATTAATTTTATAACACGCCATTTAAAATTAGTCTATCTTCTGGAAGTACAGTTTTACTTCAGCATTTTCCGTTAAGCCATAGGTAATAAGCATGCATATGTAAGTATTTCTATGGTAATATTTTTAGCGCGGATATTTAAGAGGTGCAAGGAGAATGAAAATGGAAAAGTATTTTATCCCTTAAAGTATTTCTCCTATTTGCTGATCTCATAAGAACAGTCATAACTAATTTTTAAGTATTAAGATATAACCAAATGCATAATTTTACACATTAATATTATTATTAAATACAATGTTCACAAACAAACAAAAATTTAAATAATCAAGCATTTCATAGGGTCGATATCTAAAACAATTTCTAATACTTAATTCTTCTAATTCACTATCTACAACTTCTAATTTGAGTTTTATTGCAAATTCAAATTCCCCGCTTGGAATGTTCAATTTTTCTTACTGGGCGGAATCCATCTAACACCGACTGTTGGTTCGAAGCATCTGGAAACCCTGATGCAAGCACACGTGCGCGCGCCCCACTGCCATGCGAGCCGGAAGGCCAATCGGCCAATCGGAAGGTCGTTATAGAGAGGTTTCTATAAGAAGGAACTGCATTGGCAGCTATTGCTTGGCCAGTGCTGGCAATATAACTGCTACTTACGTCCAAGCACTCATTTTGTCATTGCGTTCGTTTACAGTTAGCTCATTTTAAATGGCTTCATCGCTAACTCTTGCAATGCACTCGCCCTGCATGACATTCATTTTTTTCTCGACGTGTCAAAGTGTCCCTTCATTTTCCATTCCTCTATATCTAGAGGAGAGTAAACCCCTAAGCTGCCCTGCTAGTCATCGCCTTATCTTACGCTCCAATGGGAGAGAAACATTGCCACCTCTAGAAAAACAAGCTCCTCACTTACGGGAATAATATCCTCAGTAGTTGACGTAGTCGGAATCAATACTCGCTCCCTCGAAGTGTGACGAAATTTTTAACAAAGTATAATGTCTTGGTGCTAAAAAAATATTAAATGGATGCTGTTTTAGAGACAACTTGGTGTTCACAAAGACATTTTTTCGTTCAAACAAACCAATAAATATTTCGAGAATTTTTTTACGAGATAATTTAGTATTTGCTACCTAGAAGAGATCTCTTTGGTATTTAATCTGCTAATTTACTATGGTATCTTAGGAGTTATGCATATCTTAAGAGATGGCTAAGTTAGCTTCCCGCTCCTTCAGCGCCGCTACGACCTGGTTGTTCTTGTGACGCAATCGCCCCCTCACTGTCGTCTCCTCGCTCAGCATTAATTTCGCCCCGTCTATATCCCGCGCCGCTCAACACGGCAATGCCCAGCAACAATGAAATCTAGGTGGATTGGGTATTGCTTTTAATTGTAGCTTTATCTTGTGCAGCTGCGTCATCTAGTTGAGAATTTCAACAAAGTAAACAGCATAAAAATATTTCCATGAAAAAACACCAAGATGTGACAAGTTTCATGGGGATAGGTCAAATAGTGGCGGAATTTGTCGATCTCCGACAAACCAACCTCCATTTTTAAATATATAGATAGTTAAGTTCCGAATAAATTGATATTATAACTGCGTCAAAATTTTGAATTTTTAAGCATTATTTTACAGCTATTATTCAGCAGAAAATGTGATACGATATAAAAATTTAATTTTTTCCGAGTTGTATGAGCTCGTAGTAAAGAACAAATGAGCGATGTAACGTCGGTTATCATGGACACAAGGTTGTTGGGGAAGACTGGATCGAGTTGGCAAAAGAATGGATTAAACCCCAATTAGTAGGGACTTCAGAATATTGGAAGTTTGGCAAAACCTTGGGGAAGGTTCTCCAGGAAATTAATAGGTTGTTCTACAGTCGGGAACATGATTTCCGCCGAAGAGGAAAAGGTAACGTTTACCTATTGATTACGAATATACAGTTTCATGAACAGTACCTTTGCTTGTGTTTGAACTTAAAGTGTTCTTGATTAAATTACCTCAAGAGAGAGTTTAACGGGCATTGACGTTTGGTAAGTCGCAATGCAGCAGTAGCTAAACTAAATGGCCGTTACAGCCAGTTGCAAGCATTCACATGTGCATACGCTGTTGCGGGAACATTTAGTTCTCTAGATTCGTAACAAAATATCAGTAGTGTTGGTTATTGTCAATGTTAAATTCTGATTAAATTAAACATACTGAATACTCAATTTTGCCAGTAACGCACTTTGTGAATTTACCTCATCATAAATGAAAATTGTTTTGCAAATATGTTCGGCAGGAAAATGTTAAAACCATCAGACTGTTCTTGTGATTGTAATATTCACTTCCAATTAAAATACTGAATGCAATTAGAAAGTTTGCTAGAGAGACAGCCATCTTTTATTTTTTCTATATGGATTCATTACGAGGATGAGTTCACCTGCCCTGCATTTCATGTATCTGTCGAGTTCAGAGACTCAACACAAACCACTGAATGATAGAGCCTGTGTGTACGGCACTTGTGAATATTTCAGCCGCGAGATCCAATTATTCAGCGGGATGAACTTGCAATGTGACGACCTGGAGCCCGCCGCCGCCCGCCATGACAGCAAATCCCGCGCGGCCGACGCTCAAGTGCACGTGCCGCCGCTAGAGGCGCCACTGGGCCGCCGCCTGACAGCCACTCATCATCGGCGGGCGGCGCGCTATGCGGATGTAAAATTGACCACTCACTTCATACATATCTAGTTACTTACCCGGCGCTCTCGGCCGGCCGGCCGGCCATCCATCACTTGGGAAAGGGGGGGGGGGGGCGGTCCGCCACACCAAAAAAAGAGGAAGATAGGGAAAGAAGAAACTGTAAAAATTTAAAAATATTGCTTAGTGACAAAAGAACCCGAACTAATTTACAGTAAAGCCAAGTAAGTAGAGAAGTAAAAAGTGAAAGTATTATGAGAAGAAGAGTTAAAGTTGATAGAGAGAGAGATAGTGCGATAATATAGTAATTTCTAGGTGGACGCACGGAGCATCCATAAGCCTGAAAAATAATTAAATTCTCATTAAAGTCGATATGAGAAAATACAATATCTGATTATCAAGACCATTGAATCAATAAATGGAAAGACGTATGTCGAGAAGACTGTGTCTAAAAAAAGAAACTTTCAAACACTCACAAGAAGGTAAAGGATTAGCGGCCAGAGGGGTAGATGTGACGAATTAAAGGATTTATTAGAAAAAAGAACTTAGAGGACAAATGAAATTCCACAATAAGGCCCTTGATTTGGGAGAGTGGATAGGAGCGCGGCGGCAGAATTCTTGAAAGTAAAGGATGGTTCGCCCTAATGTAATTGCACAGAATGCTCAAGACACATGTTGTTCACAGGTGGCATACTGGAGAAAATCCTCCTGAGGAGTGGCGAACGTCTTACGTAACGACGAATCATGAAGAAAGGATCTAGAGACAAATGAAACAAAACTAGAGAATAGGCAGTTATTGGATCTATGGGTAGACTGTTAAGCAAAAGATCAGTACGAATAAAATAGAAGAAGAGATAGCAGGAAAAATTAGGAGAGAAAACAATGTGGTTTTACTGCCGGGCAGGTCGGGATTCATGGAGACAATACATTTTACATTAAACAGCTTATAGAAAAGAGGAGAAAAAATGAGGTAGGGAAGTTCATCTGGGTTGTCATGTGATTCTTTAGGAAGCGTATGACAATGTACCTCGGTGGCTTGCTAGATGTAATGGGAAGAATGGAGTGGACTTCAAAATCAGTGAAACTTGATAATAGGAGCCACAACACAAATCTATATAAGACATAAACCTTCAGATTAAGATCTTACAGCAGGCTCTCGGATCCATTCCATCAAGCGAATAGGTCTTCGTCAGGGTTGCTGTCTTTCGCCCAACACTGTTTTTAAATATATAGGCGCATCAATTTTACAAGCAGTGGGAGAGCAACAAGGTGCGAGTAATGGGAATGACGATCGGGAGGATAAATTGTTTACATTGATATTTTGCCGATGACCAAGGTTAGTAAGTGTGCAGAAGATGTCAGACCGATTGAGTTTTCATGATCCGTAAACTCATGAAACAATTTTTAAAGGCAGACTTAAATATTAATAATGACAAATCTGAATACTGACAGTTGTAAAATTAAATAGAAGATTTTTGTGGAAAAATTGGAGATAAAATGAAAGGGGAAAACAAATATAATACCTGGTATACTTTTAAACAATAAAGGGGAACTAAGCCATGACGAAGATTGGAAAGACGATAAGCTTGGGAGAAACGTGACACCAAGTGATAAACTCTGTCTTATGAAACAAAACCATCACTAAACCTAGCGTAAAAGCCGTCTTTACAGCTCGCTAGTTAACGAGCTGTATTACAACATACGGTTCAGAAGTTCCTGGGAGAATGATAAAAAAAGCAAAAGGGAAGCTGCTGGACCTTCAAATGGGAGCTAGTGGCGTTGAACTGTGTTAGTAGCAGGCCGTGACAGAATCAGGATGAGCTGATAAGAAAATAAAATGGATGTCAAGAAATCTGATCTTGACGAATAGAGAAAAACAAATGGTCTGGTACGGTATGTTATGCGAAATTGAGCAAGACGAAAGGATGGCAAGAAGACGAGTCATGAAATGGGTGGCGACAGAAGCAGAAGAGAGGGAGCCAGATGATCTCATTGGTCCAATAGAGGAGGCTGAGACTGAGAGCGGAGAAAGGCGACAGCTGTAGAGCAACTTGTAACTAAA
>BOPP01000190.1:47705-72261 GCA_017312745.1 Gryllus bimaculatus | reverse complement strand
TATATATATATATATATATATATATATATATATATATATATATATAGTATAATATATTTGTATATATATACTATTAAGAAGATTATAATAAATGCATGTGCAGTTACGATAACGTTATAAGTTTGATCTCCAATTAAATAGCCTGGTTGTCCTAATTCTGTTCGGATTAAAATTCTTAGTGATGTACCTACTATTCCAGCTCAAGCTCCAAAAATGAAATATAGAGTTTCAATGTCTTTATGATTAGTAGAAAATAATCATCGTTGCAATAAAGTGGCTGAAGGTGTAATATTTTACTAAGGCCTAAAATAGGAATTTCATTTTCAGCTTTGAAGGCTAATAGTTTAATTAACTTAAGTCCTTAAATTCTGAAAAATATCACAGAATATAAAGGTAGTCTGAATACTGAAATTCTTGTTATTAAAGAATTTAATTTAATGTTATGGAATTTTAGGTTTGATTGATGATTTCATTTTAATTCGTTTATATTAATTAAAAAGGAAGATATTACTAATCGTAAATAGTAAAATAAAGTGATTAATGAACATAGAACCATAATTAATATTCTAAATATTATTTTATTATAACATGAGTTTTGAATAATTATTCATTTGGGCAAAAATCGTAAGAATGGAGGTAGGCCTCCTAGTGATATTAAATTGATTGATGTAAAACCTTTGATTATTGATGAATTTCATGTGAAGGGAATTTGATTATGATGTTGAGATGATATATTATGGAAAATCATCAAAATTTTTGCTGATAAAATAGTATAGATAATGAAGTAAAGTTGTCATAGATCCTCTGATATTATTAATCCTAATAATATTCAACCAATATGATTAATGGATGAGTAAGTTATGAATTTTCGTGTTGATGTTTGATTGAAACCACCAATGGAACCAATAATAAAGGATGAAATTATCACGAAAAATATTATAGGTTGATAATATAAGTAAGATAAAATAATAAATGGAGCTAATTTTTGTCATGTTATTAGAATAAAACAATTTAATCATGATAATCCTTCTATTACAGATGGAAATCATATATGAAAAGGTGATGCACCTATTTTAAAAACAGTGGAATAGAAATAGCTGAATTGATCATATTTTTATTTAAAATAAGCAGAATATTATCTAATATAACGAAAGTCAATAATATAGATGAAGCTATAACTTGAATAATAAAATACTTTATAGCTGCTTCTGTTGATATTATATTGTCTTTTGAAGATATTAATGGGATAAAAGCTAGTAAATTAATTTCTAAACTTATTCATGTGGCTGGTCATGAATTGGATCTAATTGAAACTATTGTACCTAAAATTAATATTATTAAGAATAATGATTTTAAAGGATTAAATGTGGAAATTAAAAAGAAATGGATTATTACCTTTATAAATGGGGTATGAACCTATTAGATTAATTAGCTTATCTTTTTATTGAATTTTGGTGTATGATGCACGAGAAATTTTGAATTTTTAAGTAATAGTTTAATTCTATTAAATTCAATGAAAGTAATATTGAATTACATGATTTATCCTATCAAGATAACCCTTTATTCAGGCATTTCATTAATTATTTAATGTAAGTTTTTAAACTCTTGGCTCAATTTAATTTTATAATAATAGAATATTTAATAGTAATTAATATTAGGAATAAAAAACATCAATCTAATTACGAAAGCACAATATTTTTTTATTATTGTGCTTTCGTGCGGATTGATGTTTTTTTATTCCGTTGTTATATAAGATCCTATATATATATATACAAATATATATATATATATATATATATATATATATATATATAATCTACAGAATATCAGTTATATTAGGTTCATCTATATATATATATATATATATATATATATATACACCACTCAGAACCACTTTAATGTGCATGCATATAGAAGTAAATTTTAGAATACTAATAGTTAAAATGTATATACTAATAGTAAGAATTCTAATAGTTAATATATATATATATATATTAAATAAATGCTTATATATATATATATTAAATAAATGTGTATATATATATAAATATTATACCCCCGTTAAAAACTATGTATTACTAATTGAGACATGATTACTAAATTTTATTTTCCTTTAGTTGCTTAATCATTGATGTATATTTGGAATTTATTAAAGATAATTTTTCCTTTTTTGTAAGAAAAAAAGAAAACATTATTAGTAGTAGTAGTTTACAATAATTTTATTGAAATATGGTATGAAAATAGAATAATCAATTTATTGAATGGCTTTGATCGAATAATTTGGCTGGTTGTTCGAGCTTGATGATTTGTTGGGGGCATGTCCCCCACGATTTTTTGGACCGTACAGTAATTTGGAGATTTAAGTTGAAAATTAAAGTTTAGTTTCTTGAAATATGTTGTTGAATGGAATTTATAAATTATGTTGATTGGTTGATCCGTGAATCATAATATGGAAAATAAAGTTTTATTCTTGCTTTTTTATTTGCGTGGAGAATGATTTACATATATTTAATGTCTAAAAGATATATAGTGTAGTAATTAGTATTATACAATTAAGTTAACTTGGATATAGTATTTCTTATAGTATTGGTTAAATGCGTGCCAGCTGCCGCGGTTAGACGTAAAATACAAGTGAATATTGTTGAATAGAAGTGAATTGTTGGTTCCATAATATTATAATTGTTTTTGGTGAAATGAATAAATTTTATTTTTTTAAGTGATTTAACGAATCTTCGAAATTAATAAGTTTAAACTAGGATTAGATAGCATATTATAAATTATTTAAATAATTAAATCAGGGTAGTAGTAGTTATGATCTTGACACCCAAAGAATTTGGCGATGTTTTAGTCCTTTCAGAGGAATCTGTTCTGTAATTGATAATACACGATTTATGTAACTTGATTTTGTTATCAGTTTACCGCCGTCAGTAAGATTATCTTGTTGAGAGTATAAAATTTCATTATATTTAATATGTATATTATGTCAGGTCAAGATATTATAAGTAATTTATTTGAAGGTGGATTTGATTGTAAATTAGTATAAATTAATTAGTTGATTAGGGCTCTAGAATGTGTACATATCGCCCGTCGCTCTCGTTTTAAGATGAGATAAGTCGTAACATAGTAGATGTACAGGAAGGTGTATCTGGAATGGCAAAGTAGAGCTTGTTAGTTGAGCAATCCATTTACATTGGAGGGGTTTTGTGCAAATCAAATATTTTGATAATATTAATATCATTATTTTTATTTAATAGATGTATTTTTATTGTTTTTTAGTATATATTTCGAAATTAATTGGTTGATTATAGTTGATTTTTACAGTGATGGAGTTATGAAAGAGTTGAAATTGTTATTTTGAGGTAGAAAATATTTGTACCTTTTGTATCAGGGTTTATTAAAAACTGTCAATATATTTTATGTTCTCGAATTAAGAAGAGCTATTTACTTATGATTTATATTGTAGCAAAAATATAGTTGGATAAAATTAAAATAGTAGTGATATGTTATTCGTTTCTTAAGATATCTAGTTTCTAAAGGAAGAAAATTTATTTTTGGTTTTTATTTAATATTTATACAATATATATATATATAGTATATATAATATATATATATTATATATAATATATAATGTAGTGACGATCTGGGAAAGCGAGTACTCTTCACACAAATAAAATGAATAAAGGACGGTACAGTTCTCGTGAATGGGGCTTCCAGGGGTTTTTGACGCTGCATGGGAAGAATAATCGAAGAAACTCTATTGTGCAATTAAAAGTTTAATGATTGAAACACTATGTACAAAAATTCTTTACAATACGCAGTGCAGCAGGCTTTTAGTGATTCAGTGCACAAGTTAACGCTACTGAGGCTTTCGATTGATCACCCGGCTGGCTGGAAGGCGAGGGGCGCCCGTGGCAACGGACGGCGGCCGTGTTCGGCAAACTTCGGCCGCCCGAGTTTGTCGGGAAATCGCTCTCACCTCGGCGGTTCTCACTCCGCGTAGCCCCCAACGCAATGGCCAACGAACTCGCCGGGGTCCACCTCACCAGCCAGTAACAAAGCAATGTCACATATACAACATCAATCATACTGCATCAGCGTCCCGTCGGCAGCTATCCGGATCACAGCAGTTCTTCTCAATCCCACTCGAATGTTGCACGGTGCGGCCGTTGCTGCATCAACCCGGGCGGGACATTTGGAACGCGGTCTGTCGGCACCAAACTCCAGTATTAATGTTTCAACTGATCCCGGTCCTGGGCCGACTCTCCGATTTCTTCTATCACCTGATTAATCATTTTTATCACGTCGAATCTCCCACTTAATGTACAATCAATCGCACACTGTTGGTACAATATCACTATACAAATGCTTGAGAGGCAGCACACAGCCGCGTCCGTGTGCGCTCAGCCTCTCATCTGCTATACTCCCCAACCGTCACACGCCTCGCCGCGTCTACCCCTCGATTGACTGTTGTGCAGCGGCGGCGGCGGCGGTACTACGCTGATCGATTTAGTGCTGCTTTTAATTAGAATTAGTAATCAATTTTGATTGTTACTATGCAGAAACGTTCTTCGTTGTGTATAAATGTACGTTGTGTATAAATGTTGTGTATAAAAATATGTGTATAAATGTATGTTGCTTTGTTAACTTTATTGGAGCGTAAGGTTTTGGGTTATATTCAGATTCGAAAAGGTCCTAATAAGGTGGGTATAATAGGAATTCCTCAAGCTTTTGCTGATGCTATTAAGTTATTTTGTAGGGAACAAACTTATCCTATAATGTCTAATTATTTAATGTATTTTTTGTCCAGTGGTTAGATTATTTTTATCTCTCTTGGTATGATTAATTTATCCTTTGGGGTATGAATTGATTTCTTTTGACTTGGCATTGTTATTTTTTTGTTGTACTAGTATGGGTGTATATTGATGTTGGCTGGTTGATCATCTAATTCTAATTATGCATTATTGGGTGGTTTACGAACTGTAGCTCAAACTATTTCTTATGAAGTTAGTATAGCGTTGATTTTATTAAGATTTATTATTTTGGTAGATGGTTTTGGGATTAATTTATTTTTTGTTCATCAGTTATGTTTGGTTTTTTTGTTAGTATTCCTTTATTTTTTGTTGATTTTCTTCTTGTTTAGCTGAAACTAATCTTACTCCTTTTGATTTGTCTGAAGGTTAGTCTGAGTTGGTGTCGGGTTTTAATGTTGAGTATGGAAGAGGTGGATTTGCATTATTTTTATGGCTGAATATTCAAGAATTTTATTTATGAGAATATTAACTATTTTAATTTTTTGGTGGTGATTTATTTTCTTTATTATTATATTTTATATTGGTTTTTATATCATTCGTTTTTATTTGGATTCGAGGTACTTTACATCGTTTTCGTTATGATAAATTGATATATTTGGCTTGAAGGACTTATTTACCTGTTTCTTTAAATTATTTGATTTTTTGTTGTTTTTCATTTTGAATGAATAATGTGGTTTATTGAGACATTTTAGGAAATTAAAAGTTAATAGAATATAATTCTATATTTTGTTTTCAAAACAAATGCTTTAAGCTTATTAACTTAATTAATAGGTCTCATAATTTAAACATTATGGGATTGATAATGAAGTATATAAAATATCTGATGGTTAAAATTTGTCCTATTAAGATATATGGTTCTTCAACTGGTCGGGCACCAATTCAAGTTAATAAAATGACAATGGATGTATAAGTTCAGAATAGTATTTGATTAATTGGATAGAATTGTATTCTTCGGAATTTATTATTAGATATGAAACGTAAGATAAAAAGAATAGCAATAGATGCAATTGGAGCTATTATTCCTCTAATTTATTGGGAATTGGAATTTATCGTAGAATGGCGTAAGCAAAAAGGAAGTATCATTCTGGTTGAATATGCACTGGTGTAACTAAAGGATTCCCGGGAGTAAAATTATCTGGATCTCCTAATAAATATGGGTTTGTAAGTGATAAAATAGTAAATGATATTAATATAATTAAAAATCCTATGATATCCTTAAAGATGAAATATGGATGGAATGGAATTTTATCTAAGTTTCTATTAATTCCAATTGGATTATTAGATCCTGTTTGGTGAAGGAAGAGTAAATGAATTATTACGAATGCTGCAACAATAAATGGAATTATGAAATGTAATGTGAAAAATCGAGTTAGTGTAGCATTATCAACTGCGAATCCTCCTCATAATCATTGAACTAAATCAGTTCCTAAATAGGGAATTGCTGATAAAAGATTAGTAATTACGATAGCTCCTCAAAATAATATTTGTCCTCATGGTAATACATATCCTATGAAAGCTGCAGCTATAACTAGAAATAGGATTAGAGTTCCTGTTATTCAAGTGAATATTAAATTGTAAGATCCATAATATATTCCACGTCCAACATGAGTATAAAGGCAAATAAAGAAAAATGATGCTCCGTTAGCATGTATTGTTCGTAGAAGTCAACCAAAATTTACATCTCGGCAGATGTGACTTACTCTATTAAATGCTATATCAATGTCAGCGGTGTAGTGTATAGCTAAGAAGATTCCTGTTATGATTTGAATAATTAAGCATAATCTTAGTAGTGATCCGAAGTTTCATCATGTTGAGATGTTAGATGGGGTTGGTAAATCAATTAATGAGCTGTTATTAATTTTTAATAATAGGTGATGTGTTCGTAGGGGTTTATTCATTAGTTATGTGTTTGAGTGTCGTAATGGTCCTTCTTGGAAAGATGTAATTTTTACGATGATAATTAATGTAATTAATAGGTATGTAATTGTAATGATTGCTAAAATGAAATTTGGATAGTTGTATAGTTGTTTTAAATTATTATTTTCTATTGTAATATTAATAATTTTATTTATGAAGGAGCCATTTTTATATATATATATGAAATGATAATATATGATTATATATATAATTTATAATTAGGATAGTAAGAGTAGATATTACGAAATTAATAATTATGGTTTTAGCAGGTAATTGAAATATTACGTTTGATGCTAATCTTGTAATATAGATAAATAATACTAATAAACATCCTAGGAAGATTAAGAATAGAATGTAAGAGAATCAAAATGAGTAGGAGATTGATCCTGTTGTAATACAAATTATTATTGTTTGGATAATAAGTAGGGTAATAGCTAGAGGATGATATATTATAATGAAAAAGGTGTTGATTATTAATATTATTATAGTAAATGTAAGTATAAAAATATCTGAGAATACTTTAATTAAAATACTAGTTTTGAGGATTGGTGATAGATGAATTTATCTTTCTCTGAAGTTTTAAAAGATGTTCTTAATTTTGGTTTACAAGACATATGTTTTATATTAAACTATTAAAACTTAAACTTTGCATTTTTTGTTTATTAGTGGTAATGTTTTGTTATTTTAGTGGTATTTGGATTTATTATTCTAAGCGGAAGCATATGTTAATTATTTTGTTAAGTTTAGAATATATGGTATTATTTACTTTTTTATTAATATTTTAGTTGGGAGAATTTCAAAATGAGTTATATTTTTCAATAATTTATTTGGTATTTGCGGTTTGTGAAGGTTCTGTAGGACTTGGTATTTTAATTCCTATGGTACGTTCTCATGGAAATGATTTCTTTCAGTCTTTTATGGTATTACGATGTTAAAATTTATTATAATATTCTCGTTCATGATTCCTCTTTTTTTAAATGGAATGTTGTGATGAATGGTTCAGTTTATATTTTTTGATAGCTTTTTTATTTATAGTATCTATTAATTTGAGTGGAAATATTGAAGGTTTAAGTTATATATTAGGATATGATTTATTGTCTTATGGCTTAATTTTTTTTAAGATTTTGAATTTGTGGATTAATAATTATAGCTAGAGTTTCTATTTATCAATATAATTATTACAGAAATTTATTTGTTTTTATAATTATTTTTTTAATATTAATATTAATATGTGCTTTTTCGAGAACTGAAATGTAATCTTTTTATATTTTTTGAAGGTAGATTAATTCCTACGCTATTTTTAATTTTAGGATGGGGTTACCAGCCTGAACGTGTTCAGGCTGGTATTTATTTGTTATTTTATACATTTTTAGCTTCTTTACCTTTATTAAATAGTTTATTAAATTTTTATAAGATGAATGGAATTTATATTTATATGGATTTTGGGGTGATGAGGTTAGTAATATATATATATATATATTGCGTTTTTAGTTAAGATACCTATATTTATGGTTCATTTATGGTTACCTAAGGCTCATGTTCAGGCTCCTATTTCTGGTTCTATAGTGTTTGCAGGTGTTTTGTTAAAGTTGGGTGGTTATGGATTAATGCACGTTTTTAGAATTATGGTATTTTGTTGTTTAAAATATAATTTTGTTTGAATTGGTATTAGATTAGTTGGAGGCTTTTTAATAGGGTTGGTATCTTTACGTCAGGTGGATTTGAAATCATTAATTGCTTATTCATCTGTTGTACACATAGGAATAGTTTTAGTTGGTTTAATGACTTTAAATTCTTGAGGTTTTTGTATCGTTATTTAATAATAATTGGACATGTATTATGTTCTTCTGGTTTGGTTTGTTTATCAAATATTGTTTATGAGCGGTTGGGAAGTCGTAGATTAATTATTAATAAGGGATTAATATGTTTAATACCTAGAATAACATTATGATGATTTTTATTAAGATCATCTAATATGGCAGCTCCTCCTTCTTTGAACTTATTAGCGGAAATTAGATTAATTAATAGAATTATATCGTGAAATTGATTAGAAATGTTTTTAATTGCTTTAAATCGTGTTTTGGAGCTGCTTATAGATTATTTTTGTTTTCTTATAGTCAACATGGAATAAATTTTTCTGGTTCATTTAGTTATGTGAATGGATATTTTCGTGAATATTTGTTGTTATTTTTGCATTGATTTTCTTAATTTTATGTGGGGATTATTTTTTTAGTTGTATTTAGCTTTATTAGTTTAATAAGAATGTTGATTTGTGGAAAGGTATATGATAATTACTATATTAGGCTATTAACTATAATAATTTTATTTGTAAATTGTCTTTTGTTGTTTTATTTTCGATATCAATAATAATATTTTTTGGGGTTGGTTGTTTGTATTAATGATTGTGTAATTTTTTTGGATTGGAATATTGTAACTTTAAATTCTTGTAATGTTATTGTAAGAATTCTTTTAGATTATAAATCATTATTATTTATAAGATTTGTAATGTATATTTCTTCTTTAGTAATTTATTATGGAGATAGATATATGATAGGTGATTATAATTTATCTCGTTTTATTATTTTGGTATTAATATTTGTATTATCTATGATGTTTTTAATTATTAGTCCTAATTTAATTAGAATTTTGTTAGGATGGGATGGTTTAGGATAAGTTTCTTATTTTTTAGGAACTTATTATCAGAATGTAAAATCTTATAATGATGGTATGATTATAGCTCTATCTAATCGTATTGGTGATGTGGCATTATTATTATCTATTGCTTGAATAATAGGATATGGTAGTTGAAATTATTTATGGGTAAATAATTTTGGGTAATTTATGGTAAAGTGAGCTGCTAACTTTTCTTTTTAGCGGTTAAATTCCGTTGTTATTTCTAATTTATATAGTTTATAATAAAACGGTATATTTTCATTATACAGAAAATGTTTAAATATTTATAAATAATTAAGGATTAGATAATCTTTCTTTCAGGTCAAAACTGAATGCATAATTGCTTCTTAATTGAGATTAATTGAATAATCAATACTTTTTGAATGCAACCCAAATGTTATATTTAACTATAATCCCTATCCAGCTCATTGTAAAGCACCTTGGTTTCATTCATGATATAATCCTATAAGTGGAATGATAATGAAGAATATTAATGTAAATAACCATTGTAATTGATTTGATGAAACTTGAATAATTACTGTAGGTATAATTAAGGCGATTTCTACGTCGGAAATTAAGAAAATAATTGCGATTAAGAAGAATCGTAGTGAGAATGGTAAGCATGCGGATCTTTTTGGATCAAATCCACATTCAAATGGTGAAATTTTTTCTCGATCTTGTATGGTTTTTTTGGATAAAATTATTGATAATGATATTAAAATGGTTGTGAGAATTAAGGTAAATATAATAATGATTGAGGTAATTAAGATTACTTATTTTGATAGTCAATCCTTTTAATTGGAATTTAAATATACTAAATATACTGAATAAGTTAACTACCTCATCAGTAGATTGTAGATATTGTATGATTATTCCTATATATTTCAAAGTGTTAATATCACGCTGCTGCTGCAAATCCGAAGTGGTGATTAGATGAAATATGAAATATTATGTGTCGTATTAAGCATACTGAAAGAAATGTTGTTCCAATAATAACATGGAGTCCATGGAATCCTGTTGCTATAAAGAATGATGATCCATAAACGGAATCTGCAATGGTAAATGGTGCTTCAATATATTCATATGCTTCAAGAATGGTGAAATAAATTCCTAAAATGGTTGTTAATAGTAGTCCTTGTGTAGTTTGTCTAAAATTATTTTCTATTAGGCTGTGATGAGCTCATGAAACTGTAACTCCTGATGCTAGTAGAATAGCTGTATTTAGAAGGGAAATTCGTATAGAATTAAATGGTGTAATTCCTATAGGTGGTCAAATTATACCTAAGTCGATGTTAGGAGCTAAACGTCTATGAAAAAACACTCAGAAGAATGAAATAAAGAAAAATACTTCTGATACAAGAAATAGAATTATTCCTCAACGTAATCCCAGGTTTACTACAGATGTATGTATACTTTGATATGTTCCTTCTCGTGTAATATCTCGTCATCAATGAATTATAGTTAGTAAGGTGATTAGAGTTCCAATTGAAATAATAGTAAATTTATATTGATGGAATATACAAATTAATACTGCTGCTATTGTTATAGCTTCAATAGCTCCTGTAATGGGTCATGGTCTGGCATTAACTAGATGAAATGGGTGATTTTGATGTGTTAACATTAATTTACTTCTCTTGAATATAATGTAGTTAATACAGCAAATACATATGATTGAATAATAGAAACTGCTAACTCAAGAATTAAATAATAAAATAAAACGTTTCGTCGATCCGTTTAGCATGAATAGTTAAGGAGATAGAGCCATTTGAAGTTGAGGATTATATTCAGAGCGTTGAGAATTTGAAAATACAAGGCTTTCAATTCAAAGTTCCTAGAGGCTACATTTTTCAACCAAATGAGACAAATGATATTTTCTGAAACTATATGAATGTAGAAACGCATCGGTGTTCTTAGAATTGAGATATGTTTCACAGTTTTTTAGATATGCGGGTTTCTATTTAGTGTTAAAAAATGCAAAGTTTCGTCGATCCATTGATCGACAAAATTCTCCATTTTTCGACCTGTCTCGGATTTATCTGATAACCACGCTCCTAGCACGAAATTTAATGGTGAGTTTACTAGTGAAACCCATTTTTCGATTAGAAGCTTAGTTTTTCAGAAAATCGCAAAAGTATCCCTCTAAACGTCAATTTCCTGGAAATATGCGTGTAGACAATTGCCGTTTAAGGTGCGTTATGGTTAAATGCGAAACTCCATTTAAAACTGAAATTTAAGATTAATATACATAAAATGTGGTGTGCATATTTCAACCGTGTAGCTTGAATAATTTAGGAGATAGAGTCATTTGAATTTGAGGATTATATTCAGAGCGTTGAGAATTTGAAAATACAAGGCTTTCAATTCAAGGTTCCTAGAGGCTACATGTTTTAACTAAATGAGACAAATGATGACAATTTCTGAAACTACATGAATGTAGAAACGCATCGGTGTTCTTAGAATTAAGATATGTTTCACAGTTTTTGAGATATGCGGGTTTCTATTTAGTGTTAAAAATGCAAAGATTTTTCGAAAGTTTGGACTAAAGTACAGTCTTTTATTAGAAGCTAATTTTTTAGAAAATCGCTAAATTATTCTCATAAACTAAGTTCCTTTAAAATATCACTGTAGACAATTGTTTTTTAGATTGAGATTTGATTAAATGGGGAACTACATTATTGAAAGTGCGCATTGGGGGCACCTGACACTAAAAATTGTTGTTTGTATCTGTCCGCTTTTTGTCCACGATCAACATTAGCGCCTAAACTATTCTTAGGATTGGTTTCCAAAATAATGTGGTTAGATTAATTGATTTGTTAGTTATTCGGGGCTTGTCAACACGTGAGGTTGTTTGTCTTGTCAGTGTTGTGCATGTTTTTTTCGCTGGAAAAGTCTGTGATTTTTTCCTGCTGGGAGAAAAGTTTCGGTGCCGATATACGTCCGCTACAGGGATTTTTCCCAACCAGGTATATCCTACCAACATGACTAGTCCCTAGCTGCGATAAGCTTTAAGCTCCCGGTTTTTTCTCTACTAGTTTTGTATTATAGTAATGTGTGTGTGTACGCAAGGGGTGAGGATAGGACAAGGAGGAGGAAGGAAAGATCGCGCGCTGTCCGTGATTAGTTTTCTACGGTACCGCTTCGACATTCGCCTGATGTTGATCGGAGAAACCATGGAAAACTACCTATCAGAGCAACCGAGCGCTATAATTCTCCTCCAACGGCAAATATTTCTTATGTGTATAATTTTCTGTTATCCCTCGAAGTCCTATAGAAGGCAAGATTTTTTTTCAAACTTGTTCTCCAAATTTAGTTCTTTAATGAAGTCTTATACTTCGGTTTGAAAATTTTTGTAGTTTTAGCCGAATGATCAATTTTATAAACAAGACTTTTTGAAAAATCTCCCAATTTATACTTTAGATTGAATAACATGACATCAACATTATTTAGATGTTAACTTACACTTTTAACATATTACACTCAAAAAATACCCCTCATGTTAACAAGAGATTACCAAAGAGATTGAGAGATTTTTTATAGTTCATCGCATATGTGACTACCAGTGATCCAAATGTTTTCTTATGAAGTTTCTCGAGAACTTTTTTTTTTCGTGAGCTCAAAATTGCTAATTGCTTTCAGAAAAACCCAAATGATATTTCCTAATAAGCGGTACCAAATTTTTTACTGCTCACTAAAAGTCCTGTAAACAGACCGATGTTTAACTCTTCAAGGGTATGGTTTTCTTCTACAAATAAAATACAGAAAAATTAAGAAAATGTGAAAAATTGTTCGTGGATCTTTGATTGCAAGAACACCCGAAAAGCCTTTTTTACACGATCATTTCTTTTCATCATTTTTCGCAGGTACTGAACAGATACAGACCAGACTGGATGTAATTTGTAAGAAAAAATGAGGCATGCTTAATTTTTCTGTACAGTTTCATCCAATTCGACTACCGCGCTCCTGGCAGCACATATGGGACTTTCTCTGGTTTGTTCTCTGGCGTGGGGAGCTATATGTTAATTTTTTAGTTGGGTGAGAGCGCTCTGATGTGTTGAATAGTTATGTAAAGTGGTTATGTAGTAAGAAATAAATTATGTACTGCATTAATTAATTTTATTAATTATGTTCTAATATTGTCGCATCCGTGTTCGGTCCTTGCTCTAACTTTATTTCTTACCACAAATACAAAGTTCGAATGTTTGCGTACGTGCTTGCGTCAGTCCGTTCGTTCGTTCATACGTACGTTCATCCGATCGTCCGTCCGTGCGACCGTTCGTCTGTCCGTCCGTCCGTACGTTCGTCCGTCCGTGCATGCGTGTGTCCGTCCGTCCGTCCATTCGGTCGGTCGTTCATACGTCCTTTCGTCCATCCGTCTGTCCGTTCGTTCATTCGTTTGTTCGTACGTTCGTTTGTTCGTTCGTTCGTTCGTTTGTTCGTTCGTTCGTTTGTTCGTTCGTTCGTTCGTCCGTCCTAGCTTGCGTCTGTCCGGTTGTTCGTTCGTTCGTTCGATCGTTCATTCGTTCGTTCCTCCGTTCGTCCGTGCGTCCGTCCGATTGTTCGACCGTTCGTTCTTTCGTCCGTCCGTCTGTCCGGTCGTTCGTTCATTCGTTTGTTCGTTCCTATATACGTCCGTCCGTCCGTGCGTCATTCAGTCCGGCCGGCCGGTCGTTCATTTGTTCGTTTCTTCGCCCGTCCGTTCGTCCATCCGTCAGTCAGTCTGTCAGGTCGTTCGTTCTTGCGTTTGTTTGTTTGTGCGTGCGTGCGTCCGACCTTCCGTCCGTGCGTGCGTGTGTGCGTCCGTCCGGTCGTTCGTCCGGTCATCTGTCTGCCAGTCCGTCTGTCCGTTCGTTCGTTTCTTCGTTCGTTCGTTCTTTCGTTCGTCTGTTCATCCGTCCGTTTCATCCTTCGTTGTCCGTTCGTCTTTCCGTTCGTTCGTTCATCCGTTGTCCGTCTGACTGTGCGCGCGTGCGTCCCTCCGTCCGTCCGGTCGTTTGAACTTCAGAGCTATACCGGAGGAAGTATTTACTTCATGATTTTGTGTGTCTGAAAACGACAAAACGACTGGCAGCAAAACGTCGTTCGTTCGTTCGTCCGTTCGTCCATGCGTCCGTTAGTCCGTGCGTGCGTGCGTCCGTCCGTCCGTCCGTGCGTCCGTCCGTCCGACTGTCCGTAAGTGCGTGCCTGCGTCCGTCAGTCCGTTCGGTTGTTCATTCCTCCGTGCGTGCGTGCGTCCGTCCGGGCGATCGTCCGTCCGTCCGTGCGTGCGTGCATCCGTCCGGTCGTTCGGTTGTTCGTTCGTCCGTTTCCCGTCCGGGCGTGCGTGCAACCGTCCGTCCGTCAAGTCGTTCGTTCGCCGTGCGTGTGTGCGTGCGTCCGTAAGGTCGTTCGTTTGTCCCTTTCCCGTCCGGGCGTGCGTGCAACCGTCCGTTCGTTCGTTCGTTTGTGCGTCCTTTCGTTCTTCCGATCGTCCATTCGTTCGTCCGTGCGTTCGCCGTCCGTCCGTGCGTGCGTGCGTTCGTCCGTCCGTCCGTTCGTTTGTTCGTCGGTTCGGTCGATCGCTCGTTTGCCCTTTCGTCCGTAAGTGCGTGCGTCCGTCTGTTCGTTTGTTCGTTCGTACGTACGTTCGTTCGTTCTTTCGTCCGTACGTTCGTTCGTTCTTTCGTCCGTTCATCCGTCCGTGCGTCCGTTCGTCCATCCGTCCGTCTGTTGCTCGTTCGTTTGTTCGTACGTTCGTTTGTTCGTTCGTCCGTCCGTTCGTTTGTTCGTTCGTCCGTCCGTGCGTGCGTGCGTCCGTCCGGTCGTTCGTTTGTTCGTTCGTATGCTCTTCCGTGCGTCCGTGCGTGCATCCGTCAATTTGTCGTACGTTCGTCCGACCGTCCGTGCGTGCGCGCAGCCGTCCGTCCGTCCGGTCGCTCGTTCGTTCGTTCGTCCGTTCGTTCGTCCTTTCATCCATTCGACCCTCCGTCCATCCGTACGTACGTACGTGCGTCCGTCCGTTCGTTCGCTCGACCTTTCGTCCATTCCTCCGTACATCCGTATGTACGTCCGTTCGTACATGGGTTCGTCTGTTCGTTTTTCCGTTCGCCCGACCGTCCGTCCGTCCGTTCTTCGTTCGTCCGTACATTCGTTCGTTCGTTCGTCCGTTCGTCCGCCCGTACGTTCGTTGGTTCGTCCTTTCGTCCTATCGTCCGTCAACCGGTGCGTGCGTGCGTCCGTCCGTTCGTTCATCCGTCCGTTCGTCCGACCATTTGTGCGTGCTTACGTTCGTCCGTCCGCCTGGTCGTTCGTTTGTTTGTTCGTACGATCGTCCGTAAGTCCGTGCGTGCGAGCATCCGTTCGTTCGTGCGTCCGTTCATCCGTCCGTCCTTGCGTGCGTCCATCCGTCCCTGCGTACTTACGTGCGTCCGTTCGTCCAGTCGTTCTTCCGTTCGTCCGTGCGTGCGTCCGACAGCCCGGTCATTCGACCGGTCGTCCGTCCGTCCGTCAGTCCGTTCGTCCGTCCGTCCGTCCGTGCGTCCGTCCGTCCGTGCGTCCGTGCGTGCGTCCGACCGTCCGTCCGGTTGTGCGTTCGTTCTTTCCTGCGTCCGTTCGTCTGTCTGTCCGTTCGTTTGTTCGTCCGTTTGTTCGTCCGTTTTTTCGTCCGTTTGTTCGTCCGTTTGTTCGTCCGTTTGTTCGTTCGTCCGCCCGTGCGTGCGTCCGTCCGCTCTTTTGTTTGTTGGTTCGTACGTTTGTTCGTTCGTTCTTCCGTTCGTCCGTGCGTACGTCCGTCCGTCCGTTCGTCCGTGCGTACGTCCGTCCGTTCGTTCGTTCGTCCGACCGTCCGTCCGTGCGTGCTTCCGTCCGTCCGTCCGGTCGTTCGTTCGTTCGTTCCTCCTTCCGCCCGTACGACCGTACGTACGTCCGTTCGTTCATGGGTTCGTCGGTTCGTTCGTTCATTCGCCCGACAGTCCGTCCGCTCCATCGTTAGTTCATAGGTACGTTCGTTTGTTCGTTCGTTCGTTCGTCCGTCCGTCCGTGCGTACGTCCGAACGTCCATCCGGTCCTTCGTTCGTTCCTGCTTCCGTTCGTCCGTCTGTCCGATCGGTCGGTCGTTCGTACTTCCGTTCGTCCGTCCGTCCGATCGTCCGTGCGTGCATGTGTCCGTCAGTCCGGTAGCTCGTTCTTTCGTCCTTCCGTACGTACGTACGTTCGTACGGAAGTCGGTTCGTTCGTTCGTTCGTTCGTTTGCCCTGTCGTCCGTCCTTGCGTGCGTGCGTCCGTCCGTCCGTTGGTTCGTTCGTTCGTTCGTTCGTTCGTACGTTTGTTCATACTTTCGTCCGTTCATCCGTTCGTCCGTCCGTCCGTTCGTACGTACGTACGTGCTTGCGCACATCCGCCCAGTCATTCTTCCGTTCGTCAGTTCGTCCGTGCGTGCGTCCGACAGTCCGGTCATTCGACCGGTCATCCGTCCTTCAGTGCGTCCGTCCGTTCGTCCGTCCGTGCGTGCGTCTGACCGTCCGTCCGGTCGTTCGTTCCTGCGTCCGTTCGTCTGTCTGTCCGTTCGTTCGTTCGTTTGTTCGTTTGTTCGTTTGTCCGTTCGTTCGTTCGTTCGTTCGTCCGTCCGTCCGTGTGTACGTGCGTGCTTCCGTCCGCTCTTTCGTATGTTCGTACGTTCGTTCGTTCGTCCGTCCGTACGTACGTCCGTTCGTTCGTCCGTCTGTACGTCCGTCCGTTTGATCGTTTGTCGGTTCGGTCGTTCGGTCGTTCGCCCTTTCGTCCGTACGTGTTTGCGTCCGCCTGTGCGACCGTTTGTCCGTCCGTCCGTACGTGCGTCCGTCCGTCCGTGCGACCGTTCGTCCGTCCGTCCGTACGTGCGCCCGTCCATCCGTCCGTGCATGCGTTGTCCGTCCGTCTGTCCGTTCGTTCGTTTGTTCGTACGTTCGTTTGTTCGTTCGTTCGTTTGTTCGTCCGTTCGTTCGTTCGTCCGTCCTAGCTTGCGTCTGTTCGGCTGTTCGTTCGTTCGTTCGATCGTTCATTCGTTCGTTCCTCCGTTCGTCCGTTCGTCCTTGCGTGCGTGCATCCGTCCGATCGTTCGTCCGTTCGTTCTTTCGTCTGTCCGTCCGTCCGTCTGTCCGGTCGTCATTCGTTTGTTCGTTCCTATATTCGTCCGTCCGTCCGTCCGTCCGTGCGTCAGTCAGTCCGGCCAGCCGGTCGTTCATTTGTTCGTTCCTTCGCCCATCCGTTCGTTCGTCC
This sequence comes from Gryllus bimaculatus, assembly GCA_017312745.1. Lineage (NCBI taxonomy): Eukaryota > Metazoa > Arthropoda > Insecta > Orthoptera > Gryllidae > Gryllus > Gryllus bimaculatus. The sequence continues at coordinate 54,628 of BOPP01000190.1, read as the reverse complement.
GTCCGTCAGTCTGTCTGTCAGGTCGTTCGTTCTTGCGTTTGTTTGTTTGTGCGTGCGTCCGTCCTTCCGGCCGTGCGTGCGTGTGTGCGTCCGTCCGGTCGTTTGTCCGATCATCTGTCTGCCCGTGCATCTGTCCGGTCGTTCGTTTCTTCGTTTGTTCGTTCGTTCGTTCTTTCGTTCGTCCGTTCATCCGTCCTTTTCATCCTCCGTTGTCCGTTCGTCTTTCCGGTCGTTCGTTCGTTCGTTCATCCGTTGTCCATCTGTCTGTGCGCGCGTGCGTCCCTCCGTCCGTCCGGTCGTTCGTCCGTTGTCCGGTCGTTCGTCCGTCCATGCATCCGTCTGTCCGTTCGTTCGTTCAAACGGGATGACCGAACGCGCGGACGAACGGACGGATGCACGCACGCACGGACGGACGGACAAACGGACGAATGGATGAACGGACGAACGAGCGAACGAACAAACGAACCAACAACCAGACGGACGAATGAACGAACGGACAGACGGTCGGACGGACGAACGAACGAACCGACGAAACGACGAACGAACGAGTAGACGGACAGACGCACGAACGGGCGTATGGACGAACTAACGATTGGACGGACGGACAAACGGACGACCGGACAAACGCCAGGACGGACGGAGGGACGCACACACGGACAGACGAACGGACAAACAAACGAACGGACGAACGAACGATTGAACAACCCGACGGACGAACGAAAGAAGGAACTGAGGAACGAACGACCAGACGCACGCACGCACGCACGCACGGACGGAAGGACGGATGAACGAAAGAACAGACGAACGACCGAACGGACGGACGGACGGACGCACGCGCGGACGGACGGAAGTACGGACAAACGAACGAACGAATGAACGAGCGAACGAAAAAACGAACGAAGCGACGAACGAAAGAACGAACGACTGGACTGATGGACGGAAGCACGCACGCACGAACGGACGGACGGACGAACGGACGAACGACCGAAAGGAGAGCACACAAGCACGGACGAAAGAACGAACGACCGACCGGACGGTCGGACGCACGGATGGACGAACGGATGGACGAACGAATGGACGAACGAACAAACAAACGAACGAACGAACAGACGGACGGACGAACAATCGCACGGACGCACGCACGCACGGACAAACGGATGAACAGACGAAGGAACGAACGAACGACCGGACGGACGTACGCACGCACGGACGGACAAACGAACGGACGTTCGTCGGTTCGTTCGTCTATTGTCAAATCTAGTGCCTAAACCGTTTAGGCAATTTTCTCTAAAAATCGATATTCTCCCACTGATTTTAACGGACTCGATTCGAAAACATTCTCAAAATTTTTCCAAAAAATTTCTCCGAATGAAGTGTTTTTAAAACAACCGTAGTCTAAACCACAATTTTTAGTAGAGTGAAAAAACGTTCCATGGCGAAATTGTAGCATACAAACTGCTGTACACTCTCTCAAGCTATTGTAAATACACTGATGAACGCTTGAGTGTAGTTCTAGCTTGAATTCTATTGTGGAATTTATTGGATAACGTGAGGTGTGTATGGTTTATGGTTTTTTTCAATCGATAAATTTGTATATCAAAATTATTTATTTGGGGCAGTAATATTACAATATTTGATGCAAGGTATTAATGCCCTTAATCAAATGGGAATAATATTGACGAACGTATTTTTCTTCGTCATTGCTATTATAATTATTATTAGTGTCTTTCTTTTCTACATTAGCATCTGCCCCTGGTGATAAATTTATTTATGAATCTCTGCTGGCAGGTGACTAAATAATTAGATTACTTCTGAAGATTCTTTTGTGATTACAATGTGCTTCCCCTTTAACTTACTTCGCTGTTACTACATCTTATTTCCTCTCTTTCTTTGTTTTACGTCTCTTCCACTGTTCTTTCTACATTGACGTAGAATCCACTTTTTATCTGTTATATTCTTCCATGCGTGCTCTGATTCATAACTCAAAGGACATGTACACCACAAGAACAGCTCACGACACACTGTATCAAACTTCCAGTAAAATATACTAGTTATGGAGAATATCCAAATTAACAAAGCAAACATTATCATCCATTGCAGATTGAGATAAGCTCTGCTTGAGAAATAATCACGAAGAAAAATTGCATTTAAAGAACTATCGTTTACCAAAAAAGACTGGGCTATGGTTCTTTTATCTAAATTACTCAAACTTTCGGAGCTAATTACATGGACAGGGGCTGATTTTGTTCTCAACAACACACTAAGCAAATGGCTCCAACAACAGTTGTTGTATCTCAAAATCTTACTTTTTGGACTAAGGTTGGGTTTTTAAACTTCAATTACATCTTAAACTCTGTTTTACGAACGCTTTACAGAAAAGTGCAGGTCTCATTTTCGTTAAAATCCGTGATTTTTCGAAATTTGCAAAAGTTCAATATTTGACAGTTCAGTATTCGACATCTTCTACATTCAATGTAGAGATTTTTTCTTTAATAAAATGTGGTTACTAAAGACATCTTGAAAAAAAAAATTGAAAATGTAATTTGTAATTGAAAATGCAATCTCTAAACATTTTCCTCGAAAATGGTTCTATGTTTTTAGAAAATTTTCTTGTCGTATGTATCTAAGGACGGTACAAAATGTTGTACTAGTCCCATTTTTGGCAAACTCTTTGTATTTTCGAAAATTGCAAAAAGTTAACATTTCAAATCTAAAAAATTGAACATAGAGATTTTGCCTTAGACAAAGTTTCGTGTAAAACAACAGCTCTTTAAAAAAAGGTCACGTTCAATTTCTTGAAAAATGAGTAGTTTTCGCGTAATTTTTACTTGAAATTAATGCAAATTTTAAAAAAATCTCAAAACCTCTTCATTTTTTTTTTCCCACGAATAGAAAAAGAGACGGTTAAAGAAATTACGCAGGTCTCATTTTCGTTGAACTTTCTGTATTTTGGAAATTGCAAATCTAGAAATAATGCTAGAAAATATGTGCTGTTGTAGCAGCACTATCCAACTCAACTTCCGTCAGTCTCTCCTTTTTCGTCATGTCTCATTCCCTTTGCCTCTCAAAAATCGAAAAGTAAAAAAATGTCCGAGAAACTAAATGTGTTGTGTATGTTGCAGAAATATGTGACGGAGGCCAGCATAGTGCGGGAATGCGAGACTGAGTGCGAAGAGAGAGGTAAGTTGAGTTCCCTGGACGCCTCATGTGGGGCTCGCATCATAGATGCAGCTAGACTTGACCGAGATTTTCTTGGTCGCACTCACAACTGCCAATCATCACATTCCATACATTGTATCTCCTTTCACAACGAGTCTCGGTATGTATATCTGGAATGTCCGTTGTTTCGTAGATGAAACTTTCATTCTTCTCGCTTGTTCTTCTCGATCTCTGGAACGTTGACTGACTATTAGTTCTGCGTGCTGTAGATTTGCGAACTCTACTAACAGCCTAAGAGGAGTTTATTCGTGATATAAGCTTATGAGATTATTTTTAGTTGCTCTTTAATCAGGCACAATCGTGCAAAGTTTTGCTGATATGTTCAATTACTTTGTTTGTCATCTTAAAGGATAACAAACATGAATATTGTTGGGTCCCAAGTGTTTCCTATACCTAAGTGTTTTCTATACATCAAATCCAGGATAAATCACATCAACCAAATTCTTAGAGGCGGGTCTTTAGGTTCAACAGAGGGGACCTAAAACAAGTCATAATCTGTGATTAGAAAATCTTGATTAAAAAATATTAAATTAAAAATAACAATTTTAAAATACTAAGTATTGATCCTTTTCAACTTCCGGCGAAAACCTTCGGTCTGATATGTCTTAGAAAGGGAATAAATTTTCCTGCAATCAGTGTTCTAAAAGGTAATGTAAGACGGACAGACCTATTTCTGGGTTTCGTTGAGGAGGTCCAATATTTTACGGCACGACCTCACTACACAATACATTTGTTGCATACTCTTGAAGACACTGGGAAACTAGTGTATATTAATCGAGATCCTAATTTCGTAGTTCAGAAACGTGTGATTCCTATCAGTGCTCTGAATCAGGCAAACGAATACAAATCGTGAGTCGGTTTATTATAGAATTTGCGAGTATAAAAGCATCATTGAGACGCTCTGCACAAATTTTCAACGACTCTTTTACAAATATTTTCGGCAAATAATGTACAGGATTTTCAGCTCTTAATTCACAGATTTAATGCGATGCACCAAATTATGTCAGAACAAACGGTGTCCTAATGCATATTTGGTCAAGTTCCTCTACCAAAATTTCACATTAAAACCACAGTGATAGCCTAACCATCTTATAAACTATCAAATAAAAACTTCAGATAAAAGCTTTCAAATTGAGAATACCACCATTTCGTCGTTTTTCACTTTTTTAAGCGATTGAGACTTAGATCGTTGCCATTAGAATTTCATTGGGGCAGGATTAGCCTTTCAGGATCCGCCTCTACAGCTCCGTTAAATTCACTTGCGCAGAATAGCTCTTAAACCTGCATCGCGCTCGCTAAATTTTTAGATAGAATACACACACCGGTTTGTTTCAGCGAATTTCCTACTATTCCATTCAAGAAATCAATTACATGCTGAGGAATAGAGGTTTCCAGTACATCTTCTTAGATCTGTCACTTCCAACTAACTGGTTGTCTGAACTCTTTGCTTATTCTTTACTCTGGCAAATGCTAAGCATTTCTTTAAAATTCTAAGCATTGAATTTATGAATTTTAAGAAAGCTTCATTAGTTAAGTAGAATTTTGTAAAGCTTTGAAAGCATTTTGTGCAGTTTTAATGATATCTTCATGAGCCTTTCTGACTAGATAGTAAACATATAGATAGATATTTTCTCTGCGCATCTTCACATGTGACTCTCATTAGACTAGCACCCTCTACTCTATGGCGACAGAGGGCAGAAAAAATGTTGTATATACTTTGTTTTGAAGTAGAGTGTCATTATGCTCTTAATCTAAATGCTTGTGTGAATTACTTCTTCTGTCATCTCTTCAGTGCCTGAAATTATCGAATTTTTCCTGATGAATCTTGTCCTTCTCGTAGGAGTGACTGAGCTGCACATCTGACTAATTGCACTTCTGAATGTGCTTTCATTAGATTTATGTTACTGTAATAATAAAGACAACTTGCGACAAACCTGACAATCCCCACCTCCAATTCAATGAAGATTCCTTTCCTAGAAATGTGTGTTCGCATGATCCAAATCAGAAAATATTACGTGATTCGAAGCTAAAAATATAATGAAAGTTAATGTATTTCAGGGTGGGTGCGTTTTGACATTGCTCAGTTTGATAGTAACAATTTATAGTCTGATTAGAATGTAAACATCGAATAAAGATTGTTGTTTTTAAATACCAGGGATCCTAACATTTGAAAGATTTCATTACTTATCGCACAAAATATTTGTTGCTTCCAATTCTGCGCAAGAATTATTTCACGAATATTTTTTATACAAATCTAATTGAAAGGAAAATGTTTGAAATATCATGTCATCTGCCTTCGTATAATTTTATACAAATTTTAAAAGTATTTTAAAGTAATCACAATTTAACCTTCTGAATGAATTATGAATTTACTGACTCATTTCACTAGATTGTCAAAGTGAATTTGACTCTGCCATGGCATCTTCATATCTTCGGAAAAGGTACAAAAAATTACTATCAAACAACTTACAAAATTCAAATCGTTTGGCAAAATAAAAAAGAATTGCTTTAAATATGTTGCACGGAAGTTGAGATACTTAAATACTCTTGGCATAGTATTATTTTACGGTATATCAAATCAGAATTGTAAAACAATCACTATCAACGACACAATATTTGATAAAAATGTTAAAGGGGCATTACCTACTAATACCAAAACTTATAATTAACTTTTTAAGTTATACCACAATCCACATTGACTTTGTCAGTTCAAACAAACCACAACTTTCTGACACTATCCCACCTACCTTTGTATATTTCCGGATAGGCAACATAAGAATGGGCAATTCGTTTGGGTGGAATTTCGAGAGGTACAAATTCTAGTAAGAAATTTAAAATGTGAATATATTTGGACATGAAATGTTAAAAGCTTTCGATTGTTCAAGAATCACGAAGTGATTATTTGGTAATTTAGCATGTTTTCTAATTTTAACATCTAACAGACAGGTATTCTTTAGATTTATTTAAAATTGATGAGATTAACATTTACATATTATACTTTTCTTTAATAAAATATAGTTTCAATAAATTACATTATTTCTGTCAATTAGTGTTGCTACATCCAAAATATTTACCTTTTTTCATTAAGTTTGGTGCCCCATGTATGTATTAAATAGTATCATGCAGTTCAATATATTTTCATACTCACATTCACAAAACAAATGATCATTTTCACTGTTTTTTGTTGTTTTTCACAAAAATATTACGTATATACCACCGTTTAGATGGGCACATGCAAAAATGACCAGTTGTCAAAATAAAAAGCGGGCCGTAGCAAATCGATCCGCCATATTGGTTTCGCCCCTAATCCTCAGATTTCATAGAGAAGTCGCGTTTGAACGAGCTGTTGCCTATATCCAGAAATATATAGACGTGAGTGCATTGTCCCTGTGTGTACCCTAACGAACATGACGGAGCATCGAGGCTGCACGAACGCATGCGCTGATAACACAGACACGGGCGAACACGGAGTGGGACGCAGAGGTGAGAGGCACGCGCGTTGGAAGAATTATGCTGTCTGTGGTCGTTATTGCTCCCTCTATTGCAGAGGCATGGGGCACCAAGATCTACTGCTGTAGCGAGGACGGCTGCAACGCCGCCGGCTGGCCCCGCGCCCACACCGCCTTCCTGCTCTCTTCGCTGCTGATGCTGGCGCTGCGGCGTCTCATGTGGTAAACTGCCGGGAGACGGTGCGACGCGGCGCG